>JAHWFP010059563.1:0-16538 GCA_023313725.1 Lithobius niger
AATATCGATCTGGTCGGACTGGGATTCCCAAGGCCAGCCAACAGAAAATAAATTATCAAGTAATGGCGCACCAGCGTGAAGACGTCGCCGCCATATTGTTCCTCCATAAATAAACCACTACCGTGACGCTCCAATGAGAGGGAAAAAAAGAAAGGCGAAAAAAAAAAGGCGCCGTAATGAAGAACAATAGCATTAGATGGACACAAATCTATGACTGAACTTTGGGGAGAAAGAACCTTTTTGCCGCGGGAGATCCGCCAGCCGTTAACATGAGGTCTTTGGGATGGGACTTTGGCAGTAGTCCAAGTCATAACAACAGAATCACTCATGTGGGGGAGGGGCAAAAAGCCACTCGAACCATGCTCTTGCAAGTCGCACTCGTAGAGAACAGTGGTCCGTTTGTGCCGTGATCTGTGTTCCACCTGAGTTGAGCTAATAAGAGGGCTTTAGCCCTTAGGGGCAGGCCGGGAGGAGCATTTTAGGGCCACTTAGGATTCGGACAGTGAAGGACGGCGATGCAGCATGTTGCCTGATGTCAAAAGATCACGGTAAGAAACAATTTGGGTTGTGCGCTGCAGCGTAAAATGGAACAATTTGCGAACTGACAACGCCGCAGACGGTGTAAAACTTAATTGGGAAGTTCGTATATGTAAAACGTGTTGGATAGAAAGGTAGAAATAGTAATTTAGAGTGAACCCTTTATCCAGCAGCAGTCCGAGCCGTTGCGCGCAAGATGACGAGGCCGCAGCAGCCGTAAACAAACGAAGCCTGTTCTTACTGTAATGTGATTTGATGCTGTCTTAAGCGGCCTTATACGCACGCTTTCCTTATTGTTGCAAGCGGCCGAGTTCTTCCCGCCAGTCAAAGTGTGTGCGACGCGTTGTATCGGTGAGGCACGATGGCGTGCGCTCGCTTGTGTATTGTAAACTCGACATTACGGACCGTAAAGGGGAAACAAATAAGCAAATACTGGCGAAACATAACAATAATAATATAATTGTTGCGATAGCAACGGGTCAGGCAAGGACCGGGGAGGGGGGAAGGGTCCCTAACAGCCACCCACAATTACATGTGAACACAGTGTACATAATATGGCCAAGGAATGGTGATCGTAAGAGGTTTGGAGACACGATTGCATTACCACCAAAGTGAGACCTGCCAGGGATGCAATAATCATAGCTCTACAGCATATATAACCTGCTGTACCTTATCTCCTAATTAAAATAAATCGTTTTAATAACCTTGTTGAAGATATACATTTTCATATTTAATCTAAGCCTAATCACACTAATTTATCTTAATTGGAACAGATGGGACTTGTCGTGAAACAACACAAAAATCACAGTGCTACCATGAAAATAAACGGCCGTAGCTCAGCTCCTAATTAAAATCAATCGTTTTAATTACCCTTGTTGAAAAATATACATCTTCTTCTTTCACCTAAGTCTAATCACATTTATTTATCTTAGCTAGAACGAATATTGCAGCAGTTTAAAGGTAGAACTTATCGTAAAATGACCCAGAAAACACAGCACTATAACAATGTAGAAAAACTGTTGTAGCTTATTAGAAAGTTAATCTAAAATGTAATTATCCTTGTTAGAAACTATACATCTTTATCTTTCATCTAAGCCTATTACATCTATGTATCTTAATTAGTACGGCTACTGCAGCAGTTTAAAGATGGAACTTGAGAAACAGACGCAAAACTAACAGTACAGCAACCTAGATAAACTGCCATAGCTTAGCTCCTAATTAATATAACTCTTTATAATTACCCTTGTTGGAAAAGATACATCTTCATATTTCATATAATCCTAATACATACATTTACCTTAATTATTACAGTTATTGCAGCAGCTTAAAGAAGGCTCTTGTCGTAAAATGATACTAAAAGCATGGCGCTAAAAAGTAGAAAAACTTCCGTAGCTTAGCTTCTAATTAATGTAAACCGTTTTAACAACCCTTGTTGGAAAACATTTATTTAAGCCCAATGATGTCTGTGGATCTGAATTAGAACTAATACTGCAGCTATTTAAACTCAGGAATTACAATACATGTATGTGCTGTAATTTGTATAGCATACATAACGGTGTAATAGAAGTTAATTGACGAATTTGGGTCAGAAGGGTTAATTTTACGAAAAATAAGCATAGAACATAGTTTTAGAAATCAAAACAAATTGGTAACCGGTTTATTTTCAATCGGATAAACGGTTTAGGACGCTAGAAGCAGAAAACTATTTTCTGGTTTTCATATTTGGACACCATCTTGAATTCCGGGTCTTAGAGTAACACTACCTAGTGCCCAAATGTCTCAACATTTGCCATTGAAAGTAATATTTTTTTTGTCTGTATGATTGAATTTTGTGTTTAGTAGGTAAGGTACCACTTTTCCCTCCTTTAACATTAAATATTCATTTATTTAAAGGTAAAAGTAGGTCTTATGCCACTTGTGCTTCATTTCATTGACTCGGTAGTATAGGATATTACATGGTGTTTGAGTGCTGAAATGTAACAATATCTCACACAAATCTTTTGAGGAATTTTCACTTTTACCAAATTATTTCACAATTTACACCCATAAAAATGATACAATCCTCTAAAAAAAAAAACACTGTTCCACCCCCAGAATCATTAGGGCCTTTTTTGATTCTTTAATCTGGTGCCAAAATGAAGTTATCCTGCAAGTTTGAACCCTGGCCGAATTAATGCATTTTACACCCCCACTTTGGGTCTATTTTTCCTGTACCATGGTGGCAGAATTTCACGCCGCCGCACTTTTTAAAGATAGAATTCATTATTGAATCTGTGCTAGACTTGGCTGCACACGATTTTATACAGGGGGTTGTTGAGTGCAATGCACGACATCTCAATGTTGAGACGAGTGCGATAATGAGGTGTTTAGAAAAAGCAGTTTAATTTCAGAAACACTAATTTCGTGTCCCACGGTGAGAAAATGCTGAAAGAGGGAATTAGACTTATATTTCACAAATCAAACTTTAAACTTGCTGATCAGTCTAATTCCTTCGATCAGCATTTTCTCACCGCGGTACACGAACCCAATTTTTTTGAAACTACCTGCTTTTCAAAATAGCCTATTATCGCACTCGTCTCACTGTTGAAACGTTGAGCATTACACTCAACCATCTCCATGTCCCAATCATGTGCAGCCCAATCTGACACAGTTTAAGGAATATATTTTATCTTTAAACAATTCGGAGTTACGGAATTCCGGGCAGCCCGAGCTGTCTCAAATAAATAGCCAGGCTATCCAAACTAGGACTGCTTCTCGTCGTGCATGCCTCGTAGGTGTACTACGTGAAGTCCTTAAATGCTTTTTTTATTTATTATTATTTTTTGTTTACTCCCCTGTCTCTCCCCCCCCCCCCAATCGTTGCATGTGGTTCTGATCTGTCTTTAACTTACATTAATCTGGTTTTTCCCAGATGAAGATGGATGTTGTTTTTACCTCTTTACCCATGTTTTAACGTTTTTAACGGTTTTTTACGTTTCTTTTGATAGTGGTCGCGAGTTGAGACTGAAACGTCGTGGCTGTGTTTATTGATTTCCACTTTTTTGCCTGAATTTCTGAATATCATGTTTAAGTACGTTATAGATTTTAATATTTATAAGCAGTTCTCTACAAAACTATGAAACCACGGCTTCTTTCTAATTAGTGATTTACTCAAGTTTCTGATCGAATTTTGTTAACTATTTATAATCGTCGTTGCGGACAACATTAGTGAAAAAAAATTACCTTTTGAGTTCTTATTAACTGCATGTTGAACAATCTCAGACAATTTCTGAAATTCCTCTCAACATCGACGCACTGTTGCGACGAGGCTACTCGAGGCACGTTGACCCGATATAAGTCAAAGGCATCAAAGAACGGAGAGCTGGATTTTACCCACGATGTATTTGGTGGAAAACTTTAGTTTCCTTTTCTGCATCTGAGCACTGATCCACAAAATACCTTCGGCATCTATATATGGTCCTCAACACGTGTAAACACACCACTAAATCCCCGCTCTCCTAAATCGCCACATAACTTGATGCGGGAAGTTTATTTACTACCTCGAAATAAAACAGTAAAGGCTAAAAAGAGCCACGCACTTGGTTTAACTTACGTCAAATCTAGCGTCTTAGAAAACAGCAGCCGAAGTAAAGCTTATAACATAGGGGAGTTCGTTTTTTTTTTGCAGTATATATCCATTGAATTATAAAACGGTGTTACTAGTGACACTCTGTGCGTTTGCATTCGAGTACAATGTGAGCAGCAAGTGGTGTGGCATGATTAAGTTCGTTTTAAAAAGAGAGAACTGACCAAGGTCGTATTGACTACCCTCGATGTAAAACGAACTTAATTGGATCGCAGCGCTGCCACCAGTGTCAACAGTGGCATTGCTGACGAAATCAGCAATGCCACTATTGTTAGTACTGTCAGCAGACAATATGCGTGCAATGTGAGAGACGATAGTTTCTCCCGTTCACGCCGCAACTGGAATTGATATGAAGCATGATTGGCCCAGTCAGTAAACGTATATATAAGCAATATGTCAAGTATGATACCGAAAGATAACTAACTCGCAAAATGGAAGGCATTTCACAGCAGCAAGTATTTTAAGAAAAGAGTCAAACAAGCAAGCAGTGGTTTAAAAGTACGAATTACAACGCAAATATTTCGTAATTACAATCATTTTATCGCTACAAAAATCGTAGGGATTTGGCAACCATCGGTATTTAGCTTCCAGGAAGGAAGAAATGATATGGATTATAGAATGGCCTACATTGTCTAAGATGCCAGTTGTGCGCCAGATGTATAACGTATGCACTCATTCAAGTTCCAACCAGATTTTAACCCAATTTCGGTACGTATGGGATCTGGGGAAAGCCTCCTTCAGTGAAGTTACTATTACAATTATAATCGTCTGCTCAAGACTGTATTGGTGTAGCAATCTTCCAAAGATGAATGTTCTTTCTGCCGAAAACAAGGCATCATTGAAGGCTAGTTATATTCTAGCTACTAACTTGTACGTAAAATCCAACGTAAAATTTGCGACCAATTTATGCCATGCATTTCTAGAACGCAGGACAAGATTGTTAATAATGAGTTGTAAATTTCTAACACGCACTGTGACGTAGGTGTCCCGCAACCCTGGAGGTGGGCAAGCATGGTCAAGCGGGTAGAGTGATCAGCTGCAAGCCAAGAAGAAGTGGGATCGAATCCCACCTCCGACGAAGCCCCATCGACCAAAAGTCACCTGACGTAGCTGAAAGTTAATTCACCATTCTTTCGTCATCAGCCATTTTGGATCATTGTTTTAGGTCTACTGTCAGTGATTTCCACTGTTTATTTTGTTCAGGAGCATTTTGTAGTCCAGCTGCGTAAATTCACTGCTCTTTTGTATTCCACTGTTTTTGGGCCACTGTTAGCATTATTCACTGTTTTGATGAGCAGTATTTGGACCACTGTTTTTGAGTCCACTGTTAGTATTATCTGTTACTGTTTTGAGCAGTGTTTGGTCGTGCAGTTATTTTAGCACCTGTTAATAATTCACTTCCCTTTTTGCGATATGCTGTTTTTGTGTTATCCACTGTTTTGTTGAACAATATTTTGTCGTGAAACTTTTATGTCTTATTCACAAGTATTAGCAAGATTTCAATATCTCTTACCAGAAATTAAAGATTGTGGTTTACCTGTACCTCGTTTCGATTGGCATAACCTTAAAAGTACTGTTTCAAAAACCAATTTACAGAAGAGCCCAAGGCATACAAGCTCTTAGAATCACTGCAACGTGCAATAGTTTTTAGAATGCTATCAAGTCGATTCTACTTTTCTTAGCCACCCCATTTGCAGGAGGGCCCGAGGTGGTAAAGATAATATAAAATTTTGTAATAAATACTAGTTTTTAGAATGTCATGAATTACAATTTATTTTCTTACATCCCACAAAAATTTCTTTCCTTTAATCAAGACTCCATTTCAGTTTCACGGAAGTATAGCTCATTAATTTGTGTTTATTTTTCCGTCAAGTTTCTCCTAATTCACAAGCAGGGATCTTAAAATCCCATTATCTGTAATTGTCTAATTTTGATTGTCATGTCATTATTTTTTGGTCGACTCTGCTGCAGATTCATTTTTAGGGGATCTTCTTGTCTTTCTTGGGGATTGCGTTGTTAAAGAGTCTACTCCTGAGGAGGATTTTCTACTTTGGTTTCAGATTAGTTTTGTTTTCCCAGTGGAAATCTATTTGTCTTCGTAATGTTAAAAAAAAAAATGATTTAAATTTAGGTGTTTGATTTCTTAAACAAGTGAAGTCGTAGAGCTGGTTTTTTTTTATTTTCAACTGCAGGTTTTCAAATTGAATTTTCTTTGTAGTGCACCACGTGTTTAAACTAACCGCCTATTGTGAGGGGAAAAAAATTAAAAATTGCACCCCTCCATCTTCTACACCCGTGACTTAATTTAACGTTGTTTCATTCAGAAGCCAAAATGCAATAAAGAAAATGTTAAACTAAGGCTCACAATAGGTAAAAAAAAAGAGTCACTGATGATATTTCAACATTTTAGTATCTGTCACAGTAAGTAAAAACCAGTCGTAGTTGATATTTTGACATTTTAGAATTAGGCAAAAAAAATAGTTGCTACTGATATTTCGACATTTTAACAAAGTGTCACAATAGGTAAAACAGTCATAGTTAATATTTTGACATTTTAGCAATAGGTAAAAACAGAGGCAATTGATATCTCGACATTTTAGCAAATGTCACAAGAGGTAAAAAAAACAGTCATAGTTGGATATTTTGACATTTTTGCAATAGGTAAAAACAGTCGCAATTGATATTTTTTAAAGCAAATTTCGCAACAAGTAAAACAAAAAAGTTACAGTTGATATTTCAACATTTTAGTAACTGTCACAGTAGAAAAAAACAGATGGTCTCAGCTGTTATTCCAACCTTTAACAAAGGATGCCAACTGGAAAATAAACTACCTGACCTACCTTCAGCCCAGAACTGCGTTCGATGCTGGATGGTTGGCGTTTCAAATGTTCTTGCAACAAACTGTATATGACGTGTGTCATTACACGTTTTCATGTTAATGGATCAAATCAATAAAGGCACAAATTAGTGTTCAATGATTGTAACACGCTGGAAATTTGAGGTGAGGTGATTTACTCTAAAGTTAGCATCACTATAGTAGATATGTGTAAATGTCTACTATGCATGTTTGCATGTAGTGGCCTTAGCAAAAATTCTTTAGTTTAGTCACATGAACTCGCTGTACACATATTTTGAGTGCACCATAGTCACATAGTATAGGTCTGAACAAAAGTAGCTTTTCTCATGTAAAACTAGCGGAATGTAGGGAGAGTAAACAGAGGTGGACTTTAGTTAAGGGGTTTTGGGAGGATAGGGTGCTTCAAGCCTTTCCAAGCCTCCCGAAGTTGGACCTTAACTTGACATACTCAATCCTACACGGATTAACCAATATACATAACAATTTGTTCCAAATAAGGGACACAAAAAAAAACTAGGGACCGTGATCTAAAATTGGCAGTGAAGCCTATTAGGAGGAACTGCCGTAAGTTCTTCTTTTCACGCCGCATTGTAAATCCTTGGCAGGAACTTCCTGCAGATGTTGGCCGTGCTCCATCCCTTGCCGCTTTTAAATTTAGGCTAAAAAGTGTTGATTTAACTGGGTGTGTCAAGTATTCTTAATGTTGTGACAAAGGCATTAGCCAGGTATTCGTATTATTGTTTTAATACGACGGGATAAGGAATAAGTTGACAACATCTATCACTTCCTTGTCCCTTTGCATCTTTTAACCGCAATAAACGTTTCACTCATTCAAGCCCTGTAAAACAATTTCAACAATTTTAATGACTTTTAAATGTTTAAAAGCCCAGTTTTCGGTTTTTAAATCGAACTAAATACCTTTGTTGCCAACTTTTAATAACCTTTACTCTTAACTTCTGTCGGGGGGGGGGGGGGGACAGCCATTAACACATCCACCCACCCTTCCCCCGCTTTTCCCCAGATGCTCCATTAGAGCAAAGGTAAGCTGACAGCTTGTGGGATAAGTCACTAATTTTGAGTTCGGTTAATCTCAAAGTTCTTGCAGCCAAACAGTGGTGAAGAATGGAGAATGTGTATGCCCATTGTGGCCTATGTGTGTCTCCACAATAATTAAAACAAATGTGTCATTTCAGTTGACAAACAGATTTTCATGTAAAAAAAAAAGATTTACATGGTTTGTTTGTCAACTGAAATGACACATGTCTTTTTTTTTTTACATGAAAATCTAACAAGCGATCGGCCTCTTAGTTGGGAAGCATATCGGACGGCCTACTAATTGTTAATGGACACAGATTTCATAATGACAAGTAATTAATTACTCTTGTATAATTTATAGCAGTTTGGGTACATTTCCTTAACATTTCACTGAGCCCTGATAACCTCCCTATTAATTACGCCTGCTATCATCTTTGTTTTATGTGGCTGTCATGCGAATTATCAACAATTCTATGTTTGCGGTTGTGGAGGAATTGTTGTTTATACTAGGGACTGCGCTACTAAAGTAAGATACACAGTGCGTATTAAAAAACCACAGGCTAACTAATTGCTAAAAACAAGGTACACATACTTCGCCTTTAAATGACAAGGTCATCCTCGTAAACAATGCCATAAAAGTCACCTATATTTTGTGCAAAGAACTCCACCTTCATCCTGTATTACAGAACATAAGTACATGGTGAAGGACGACTTCGGTATGGACGAAATGCAAGTGATTTTCATGGCGATTTTCAAATCTAAGGGTGGCATTTACCATCTAATATCTAAATGTAAGTACGTCGTTTTATCGATTAATATGCTTGTATTTTTAATTGGCTTGGTGAGCAAGGTCGAATAAAAGACTGAATTTGGATTTGTTGTGTCTGGCAGTGTATGTGCTTTTTTGTTTGGTTTGTTAAGTAAAAGCACTAAAACGAATACGGAAGAACTGACCAGCAAAATGAACAAATCAAACACTGAAAGCGAAGTTTCGAGACTTGCCACGTCTCGTTGTCAAGCAGAAAAGAAAATGAGCGAAATGCCCCACAAAGATAACGACATATCACTTTCAAAACTGCAACCATGTTTTACGAGGGACATAGAATGTCAAACTCCTGGTTTTGCAGGCGTGAGGTCTGATATCGTATCGTCGATATCTTATGTGTCGACTTAGGTCCTTTATTTTTTAATTTATTTATTCCTTTGAAGTAAATAAATTAAAAATAAAGGCCGTAAGCCGACACACAAGGTATCGACAGTAGGATACCAGATCTCACAAAACCAGGCGTTGATTTTGTCACGTTGGCTGTGGCATTCGTTCACTGTTTTTTTTTTTGGCTTGAAAACGTGACGTAGCAAGTCTCGAAACGTCGCTTTTAGTGTTTGATTGTGCGCCTTGCTGACTATTTCTTCCCTTGTTTGTGACAGGGTAACATTCACGATTTTGTTCTCATGTGGTTGAAATTTCATGACAATGTAGCTTTGGTGTGCTTGAGCACTGTAAATTCGACTGTATAATATAGAGTGGCCCACTAAAAAACGTACAACCTGAAATTTGTTCAAGTCCTGGCTTTTTTTCCTTATTTTTTTTCTAGTGCAAATAGGGATCACTCTTATGGATCCATAAATCCATTTCTGACTCCGAAAAAGTGGGTCCTATTTTTCGAAAATTTTTTTAGAAATAACTTTAAAAAAAATATGCAACTTTCGATTCGTTCGGCTTTGTCAAGATGCACTAGGCTATTTGACCATTTTATAAACTAACGAAAGTCGAGTCGAAACATTTTCTTAGTTATTTTCCAAAGTTCTCGAACAATAGAAACCACTTTTCGGAATCAAAGTTTGCCATTTGACCAATTTCAGGTTGCGTGTTTTTATGGACCATCCTGCACGACGTATTTTTTCCTGCTCATTGGCTATCATGCTTTCCTTCTGCCACCACTATATCTCTTGAACCGTTGATGTACGAGGCTTTAGACGCTGAGTTTTGTAGTCCTTCGGTCAGACACAAAGCGTCTGCCTCATCTATTGACCAGCCAATAAAGTTCGATCGTTTCGCTCCATCGCGTTCCTTGTCACTTGTCCAAAAAGTCTGAATGACTGCCCTTTTCCTCCTGACCACTTAAAAGCAACTGTAGAGATTGGAAGGGCGAGGGAGGGGGGGGGGCCCTTGGTTTGGAATCACGCCCAAATGGCACGAAACAGACATGGGCCAAAGGTCTCTTGGGGTTGGAAAGAAGGAAATTGGCTTGAGGGTGGTCTAGCAATTTGGTTGCCATTGGGTTTTTCCCCCTCCCGCAGATCACTATTTTGTGATTCAGAATTTTTACAAAATCAAAAGGGAACAAAAAATTGATTTCTTTTTGATTAGCTTTACAACCTCATCAAGAAGGCCTGTAACGACTTCCCGTTCGTAGAGGTTATTCAAACCGGATGTTGGGGAAAATTGGCTCGAGAAAATTTTACGTTGCAGTCATGTTGGAAGGAAAAGAATTAGGACAGAAATTTAGGAAATGGGGCAATTTTGGCGAGACTCTTTGCAATCATGGTGGGGAATACTTCTCAAGAAGGCTGTGTTTTTAAAAGAAAAAAACAACTGCCACAAGAAAACAAATAAAGAAACTCCCATAGTAGCATCCGGTTTACACTGCTGTACCATGGTGCTACGGCTAGAGTTCGTTTATATGTAACCGAAAAAAACTCGATGAGGCCAACTTTTACTACCATTACAGCCGTTACTTTAAAGGGCCACCTACCCTAAAAATAAATTCCCCCAACATTTTTTTTATGAATTGTGTTGCAGGAGCACGTATTCTTCATGGTACAACAGTTTTTTTTTATTAACCGAAACCTTTTATAGCTAAAAACATATTTTATTTTTTAGTTTAGTTAGCGTTGCGCAAGGTTATAAGTATCACGTTCAAACCTGATTTTCTTGGAACCCGAATATCGCTAGTGGTCAATCACTAAAAACATCAACTTTACTTTGAATCGAGATAATGATTTGAAATTTTGTACACAAGTTCCTAGATATGGTAACAATAAAGTGAACCAAAATCATACTTCTACACACTTAATATGTAGTTTTTAAAAATTCTTAAAGTTCGAGCCATATAATAATTCTGGATCCCGGCTAGCTGATAAGAAAAGAGCCGCTAAGAAAAAAGGTAAAAGGCCGGACAATCACTTTAATCGCTTCTCATTGTTTTCGTGCAAGCGTAATGTATTTGCTGCGGTGCCTAACAATTCCTGGTGCACGTGCTGAGGATTGAAAACTATCGTCCAAACCATTGATTGTTGATGGGTAAAATAAAATTGGCAGCTGGAAACGATGCTCTGACTTATTTAATTCGCACATGAAGGCTTTCAGAGCTGAACTCTGGGCAAACGGGAAAGGGGTCCGAGCTGCATTGTGCCCGGGAACGATACTTGATCATGCCAATTTTTAAAACGGTGTATCCAGTGATTTGAGCCACGGGATGCGCTGATTGAGTGAGCGAAGCGAACGAAAAACCACGTTTGCCAACCAGTGTGCGCAAAAATTGGAGTGAAGAAACTTAATTCGGTGAAACATCCAGAATATTGGAAATGGTGCATCTAACACCAGCTGTGTGTAGCACGGGCTTCCTCTAGTGTTTACGATATATGCAAGTTTTGATTTTATTATAAAATTAAAAAAAAATTGGTAGTGAAATAATTTTGGTTCACATGGTAGTGCTAGGTATACAGACGATTTAGAGCCCATCCCCGTTCATGTGCAACAATTTATACTTACGTTATCAAAGTACAGTATAAAAATGTAAAAAAAATTTACCAAAAATGTACCAGTACATTTTTTTTACAATTTTGCAAAAATGTTGTAGACTCTTATTTGTACGCACTTATTGGACTTTTGGAATAATTATTACTCTAGGGAAATTACACTATGAGAAAACAAATTCCAAAGTTAGGCCTCGTTTAGGACAGTTAGGAGGTGCTCCCCCCCTCCTCCTCCCTTCCTTTGTGATTTAATGCTATGTTTAAGGAATTGCAGTTGACTTCCTGGTGGTGTTAACACTTCCGTCTAACGTGCAGTTGATTTTGGTACAATGTACAACGATGTTTTAACGATGTGTTTTCATTGTTGTCAAGTAAATATGTACAGATGCAAACCTATTTACGTTGCCTTTTGGACTTTTCATTGTTGTGACATTGCTCGTTACACCGTTTCAGCATTGTTTATTTTCACTGCAAAAGGGTGAAGTAAGATGGATTGAAAATGCAATGCCAAAAGATGCTATTCTTTACGAATACAAGGATAAAATAACACAACAGTATCAAAGGATAAATTTAGCCGATGAATATACTTCAATGTCAGTTATGCATTCGTTCGTGGAAAAATTACCTCACTTTGTCACCTTGATTCGTTCAACTGTTTCAGGTGTTATCAACATAGGCATAAATAGTTGTACATAATAATCACTATTGATGATTTTTGTTGATTTCCTATTGTCCGCTATCTGATAATCAAAACGCTAAGAGGCCGTCCGTCTGTGCACTGGCTGTACAATGAACCAGTGAGTTATACTTTCTGGTGACTTGCCAATGTTTGAAATGTCATTCTATATTGTTTATTCTAACTGTTTAAGAAGAGAAATGAAACAGCAGTGGTGGGTGGGTGTTTATTTATAAATTTAAATTGTGCTTTATGTAAATTGTATATTGTACAATCGATTAGTTTTTTTTTCATAGGGTGCGACATGACCAGCCCGTAGTTCATACACTGTATGACAGCGATTTTATGTTCTGTATTGATTCGCCCTGACTGTAAGGATCTATATTTCGACTGCCAGACTGCCTTGTTTTTGAATAATCAGTTTTTGTATAGGTCTGGGGGACACAGGATATGAAATATTTAATAATGTTAGTAAACGATACGATTCTGTTGGGTTAAAGGTAATCCGATGTGAAGGAGGTCAAAGTCAATGTTGATATTGTATCTTGTGTTGGGTCAATCTGATCTAACAATTAAGTGAAATTTCCGTCAACCTATAGTAGCTGGGACAAACAAAAAAAAACATTTACCCAGTTCCCACTTATTTCATCAGTGTGACGTAATGGCAGCTACATAAATTCAGAATTCACTTCTGGTTGAATCTGGTATTTTATTTTCGTCACGCAGCATGCGTCTATCACACTGAGCGCTAAGGGGGGGGGGGGAATGAGACTTAATGGCGCGTCGACAGCTTGGTCATTAGCGCCAACCTCAGTCACAGTGCAGTGGTCCGGGTTGCCACTGCACCACACATTACAGAGATATTATTCAAACCCCTAACCTAAATCTTGTCATGTATGAGCGCTAAGGATACAGAACCATATTAATCTAGTATTTGATTTTTTCTGTTGAAATATTTCTGACTACGGTTTAATCAAACTTTGAATGAGATAAGAAATAGCAATGACTGTGTCTTTTCTGAAAACCAAGAACAATGACGACAGCGACTGAACGACCCTTATTGCCCATACAGGCCACAACGATTTGTCCGACCGCAACAACCAATACGACCGTTACTATGACAACCTACCCTCAGGCAGTCGTTCGCAGTCGAGTCGACCGTGGTTGGCCGTATCAATTTGCAAGATGACGTATTTTTCGTAAGTGGCATGACGTCAACCACCGACCAACCAATAACTGACTAGTTGCTACAACCAAGAACCTATAAATTCGTACTATAACGTATAGGATAAATGCAGTAGGGTGGCGAAACAACT
Source organism: Lithobius niger (assembly GCA_023313725.1). Taxonomy (NCBI): domain Eukaryota; kingdom Metazoa; phylum Arthropoda; class Chilopoda; order Lithobiomorpha; family Lithobiidae; genus Lithobius; species Lithobius niger. Next base: position 13,806 of record JAHWFP010059563.1, read on the forward strand.
CCAAAGCTTGGTTTAATGTTATTTTCTTTCGCGAACAGCTCTGTAGGCTGATGTTTTTTAGAGAGCAACTTACAAACAATTGCACTTCATTCAGTTGTTAGGTAACTTCATAAATAAAACATAGAATCACAATAAATCGATGGGCGAAAGAGGCCGAACTTGTCGACATAATGATTACAGTTGAACCCATTTCTCAGCATTGATTTCCCGTCATTGGTTGGCTATCTGTCGTGGTCGGCAGTCTGTATTATCAGGGCCATACGAAGAGTAAGGCGAGCAAGGCAACCGCCTAGGGCGCCGCCGTCCTGGGGGCGCCCTGCCGAATTCCCGCCAACCGTGTAACCGTGGAAGTGAGTGGCAAATACATATTTTTTAACGGATGGCGTTGCACCAAAGTTCACAACGCGGTAAGAAGAGACGTGCTTGTTTGGACTTGGTTTACTGCTTGCTGCATAATTTCCGGATGTTTTGTTAGCCATTACTAGTTTTTTCTTTAATGATCATAAAACCGAAACTTGAAATAAAAAAAAAAGGGTTTGTAGAGAGTCAATTCAGTATACTTGCGTCTAGCTGCTTAGGGGGATGGTTGCACCCGAAAAGGGCGAAAATAGGAGAAAAAAAACAGTTATAAACAGTTACGTGATTCCGGTTGAATTAGTTATTTAAATTTAAAGCGTTTATTTTCAGTTTGTTATAGCGCATAGTAGGTTACTCTCATCTCTTTATCACATTATTAAATTGAGGTTTTTTGATAATTGACAAAGCAAAGTTATCATCGAATCGCTCTAGGGATTCAATAAAAAATACTTTTTTTTTAATTCGTTATTGTTCATTGTCTTCAACCGCTTTAAATACCTAGTACACGTCTCTCTCATTTACTAGGAGTAGTTAGCATTCAGTTATGTAAGTCTCAATATAATATTAGTGAATTTATTTTTCTTGAAATATGTAGTCGGGGGAGGGGCGCCGCTCAGTTGGCTCTCCTTGAGCGCCCAGGGGGCTAGCTACGGCACTGTGTATCTCTTACCGATAATATATGAGAACTGGAACATCATTCGCTCGGCCTTTTAACTTGTAGCCTACATTTATAATACTTCTTCCCATACACTGAAAGAGAAAAACTCCGCCGTTTACCTTCAAGTCAATCCAGCTTAAAATGAACTTGCCGAATGGGAGCTTTTTGTAGTTAAGAAGATGGGTTAGTCGAGTACTGCAATCCTTAATGGAGGGATCAGGTTTTGAAGCACACGAACAATCATCTGGATCTCTTTACACGGAACTTTCCTTTATGGTTTTCAGGCCGTTTGGGCGTATTCGTATCTTTTTTTAATGATATAACAGTGTATGGATGGACTGTAAGGAAATTTCTGCCCTTCGATATAACTGGTCGTAGTACTTACTGCAGTGGATCGGGTCTTGAACTACACGAACAAACTTTTAGGGAGTTTGAATGGGGGGGTCTTTTCTTTTCTTACTGACGTAATGGCATGGATAGGCTATAAGGGAAAGTCGATCCATTGATTATCGTGATAAGTTGCAGTGCAGTATAATGTGATAATAGTTCAATTGCAGAATATCGTAAGGTGTGTGTGTTTTAACTACACAGGTTGATACAACAGTCGGGACTTCCTGAATATGTATCAAACAGAAGCAAATACCCTTAAAATAAGTTTACAGTAGTCACGAGAAAACAACGAGGAATTAAATATGATTAAAAAAAAAACCATACCTTTAATATTTTCTTTCAAAGGCATCAAGTTTGGAACTTCTAAAGGAAATAATTTCTTTCAAAGGCATTAAGGTTAGAACTTCTTGATGCCTTTCAAAGGCATCAAGTTCGAACTTCTAAAAGAAATAATTTCTTTCAAAGGCATCAAGTTGCGAACTTCTAAAAGAAATATTTTCTTTCAAAGGCATCAAGTTGCGAACGTCTAAGGGAAATTCTCAATTTCCTTCAAATTGGTGTATAAATTGAAAGTTGTAGGATATAATTGAAGACTGTGAACCCCCTTCCCACCCCCACCCCCCCCCCAAAAAAAAAAAAATTAAAATACACATAAAATGCCAGTGTTATGTAAAAATAAACTGGAAGAAAATAACGTCACCACAAGAGTTAGTTGTCAGGCATTGAAGCCAGTTAGGGTTACTTGTCCTGTAGCCGCATATCCTGATATCTCTTATTTACAACTTGTTTTACACGTATTTGGCACTGATAAGGGATATATTCAGGTTGGCCCGTCTTTGGTCTGTGTATGCCAGAGGCATGAAGACGTATAAGTCACATGCCTATGTACCAGCTATCTGGGCGTGTACGAATCCAATTTGTAATGCACCATTTGGTGACTTGCCTGTAATTTATTAAAAACATTCCTGTTAGTTAAAAGTATACTGGTATTAAAAGCATCCCTGTTATGTTTTAATTGGTCCCATTATAAGTAGATCAAAGTTTAACATTCCAGCAACCGACGAAATAAATTAGGTATTCCTATTGTTCTTTACCTATCATGTATTGAAGTTCCACATGTTTTTATTTCCCGTGTAATTAGCTAAAATAATCGTGGAACATCGGTGCGATAACGATATTGCATTATAAACCCATCCCTTTAAAGTGTGTGAAGACGATGTTTAAGCTGTCGTCATTAACTTTACGCTGATTAACTCGTAATAACTTTTTTTTGGTAACCTATCTCAAACTGTCGACTTTAAGTTGAAATTAACAAATTACGTCCCCTC
>JAHWFP010059563.1:26538-45664 GCA_023313725.1 Lithobius niger
CCCCCCCCCCCCCATTAAAAGATGCTGTCCAGCGCCATAGTTAAATAGTTAAAAAATGGGTAAAAATGTAAAAAAAAAATTAGGCTGTCAAATCATTTTTATACAATTTGCGGGGAGTGGGGGGGTTAGAGTGGCGCTTAAATTTTTTCGTTAATATTTCCATTCACTTGTCATCATTAGCTATTCACAATTTTGACGCCATTGTGTTTCTTCATCATTTATTACAGAAAAAAAAAAACAAATGAAAACGTTGCATACAGCATTATGTTTCATACAGCACATAATTCGACAGTTTTTTCTTGGTTACTGAAACTAGAATTGTTTTAAAATGTTTATTACAGCATGGAGGGAATTGAGGTTTAATGGTGTGTCGACTGCTTAGGTCATAAGCGCCAACCTCAGGCACAGTGCATTGGTCTGGGCCTACATAGCTGCTGGTGCACTGTTCTTTATGAATTTTCCCAGTATGAATTGACGATTGTCGCTTTAAATGCCCTGAACGGTTAAGTGCAACATCACACAGTTTGTACTCGTATGTCTCGTCCCAATCAGAAACAACAAATTCTTGTTCCCTATACTCTTTCAACAGTAGTGCTTGAACTTTCAGGTTAGATTATAACTACCACCCTGCAAACACATTTTCACACGATTTACAGTTTTAGTATATTTACGAAGTCAACGGATGTAATGAAACGTCATGATTTTCTCAATAAGCAATTGTTCGGTTGAATGCAGATTTTAGTTGAATTGGATGAAAATTGGTCTCATTTTCGTTACCGTAGTAGAAATTGAACTACGTGTTGTTGCAGACATCTGAATTACTTTCTTACTGCGTTACAACAATGTAGATGGTGATGTGGACAATTTGGAAACAGACAGACGATTGGGCGAGGCTACGTTATTTCGATGTTGTACCTGCCGAAGTTGACATCTTCTGTTTTACTTAGCGAAACCGTATAACGAAATCCTATAACCACAACAAAACCTGTGAACGAATTCCAGAACACTCCTCCCAGTCTTTTTAACTCTGATGACCTATCCCAACAAAACTGTTGTCATGTCTGTAGAATAGGGCGGTGGACTGACCTAAATATTTTTTGGGGGAATTCCGCATAGGGGGGGGGGGGGGGAATAGGCCTTAATGGCGCGACGACAGCTTGGTCATTAGCGCCAACCTCAGTCACAGTGCAGTGGTCCGGGTTGCCACTGCACCACACATTACAGAGATATTATTCAAACCCCTAATCTAAATCTTGTCATACATCTGTACCTCCTGCAAAAATTGAAAAACACCAGACAGGAGGACAGACTTATCGCCCAATTGACGCGCAATGTCATGCGGAAGATGGAAACGACGACGAAAACCATCAAGATGGCAACAATCAACAAGGAAGTGCCGGACCGTAAGTGGCCGCCGACACCAATAACATTCAGGAGGGTCAACCCCCCGCAAAAGGAAACAGTGAGTAAGTCGAGTGTGACCAATGCGCAAACGGGCCAACACCACCTCCTCACGGCGACTGCGGCGACACGCCGAGTGCCATTCCTCAACAGTGCCTTTAATAGCTCGTAATTCCGCATAGGCTGGGTATGGAATAGTCACTATCACCCAAAAACGATTTAATCACTCTGGGGTCATATCCTGAGTGCCCCTAGGGTTTTCACGTTTAATGTTGTACGGAAATGGGCGGAGCTACGAAAAAACCGAAATATGGTTATTTCAGTGATTTTGAGTTGAATTTTAACCTTATCTCATTTGAAGCTCTCAGATAGCAAGAAATGTGACCATTATCTGCAAAATATTTTAGTAGCTGTGGGCCAAAATAAGATGAAACACCATTTTGGCCCATTTTCCATGTTATGTTGTGCACAGTACAAAAAAAAATTATATATTCCTTGTAAATACGGCATATTAACGTAGTTTCTGAGAGTAACGAATTGGTTAATGTTGAAATTAAATTTTAAATCAATCAAATCATCATAATTGCCTTTTTCATCATTCCGTCCATTGCCATGCAATGTTAAGTTGAAGACCGTTGGGGCTCCTCAGGACTGTATTCGAAATTTTCCCCCGGACTTTATCCCCTCCCCCCTCAAAAACGATAGCGGGACAAATTCTTTCCTTAATTCGGACATTATCTTCCTGGACACTATTCCCCCGGACTTATTCCCCCCATACACTTTCCACAATGTCCGTTTTCATTAAACAATTTGTCTATTTTCATCAAATATGCTTACTTTAAAAGTAGTGCCTTAAGCATTTTACCCGAAATTCACGGGGGAGGCGGAAGTGGGAGGGAGATATGAGGGGTGAAATTGCGTTTGGTGATAGTATTGTCACAGATTAGAATAGGTTAGGTTAATTGCCTCATCTTTCAATGGGGCATATGCGCTTGATTTCTTCTGCCTGTGTGGTCATCGAGTTATTGACGCTCATAGCACGTGACCCTCCTGTTCGCCTCTTATTTTTACACTAAAGCTGACGTCATATACTAATGCCATTTCGGTACTTTGATGCGCTTAACAAAAATTAAAGTTATTAGCATCATAAGCCGGCAGTAGTATTTTCGTTTGAAATAAATAACCTTGTAAGTGCAAGGAATTTTAAATGTATAGTTAAATTCTTTTTTTTTTCTTCGTGGGGAGAAAATGTCCGGGGGCAAATGTCCTGGGAGAAAAAAGGGGAAAGGGGGAAATATGTCCTCTGTTGTTTTTGAGGAGGGGGGGGGGGGGTGAGAGATTATAGGGGGGAAAAGTCAGGGGGGGGGGAGGGGGAATATCCGCAAAGACATGACTTCAGAGTCATGAAATTTTTTGCGTGTGATAGTGGTGCTCAAATGCAACTTTTCCGTTCCCAGCCTTCGAGCAATTCCACAATTTTTTCCTATTTCACCCTAAGCAGATGATAAGGTAACAGTTTCGTGTGTTCAATCATTTTTAAAAATTTCTTTTCATTCTACTAGAGTGGCACTTTTCGGCAGCTGTAATCAAAATTGTGCATGTGAATCAAAAGAGTATACTAATAGCGTGGTGAGAGGTGAAAGACATGCACCAATTTATTGGGTGAGGGATTGAGGTTTAATTTGCTGGTAATCTATATATATAATTACACAAGATCTGCAACGCAGCCATCGGCAGCGCAGAAGCAATCTGCATCTCCAGCAGCTGCATACGATGCCATCTCCGCCATCTACCGACGGAACGGCAAATTATAAGAGTAGCACCCAAGCCCCGCTGAGACAGTAGCTGCGCCCGGAATGCAACGGCCAGCAGCGCGAACATACGATACCATCTACCGACCGAACGGCAAATTAAATGAGGGAGGGGGGGAGCGAGACGGGTGGTGGAGGGGAGGGGGAGGGAAGCGAGACGACGCGGAATGAGGCGAGCGAAGCGAGCGACTCCGCTAGTATCGCTATATTGACGGCGGTGTATTTCTCTCCGGCATATCGTAATCAAACCTTTCGATACTGCATCGAGGATGAAATACTCATTTGCGTTTCTTTGCGTTACCATCTCAGCGGGCTGTGCAGGACACGAAAATGATATCCGCAAAACCCGGCAAACCTTCTTGCAGACAGCCAGTCTCTCATGATGTTGTTTTACATCCATCACAACATTTCTGTACTTTCTTCACCGTCGTAGACGTTACGAAGAAAATGAAAAAAAAAAAGAGGGGCAAAAACCCAAAACAAAACTATATAGGAATGAGATGTATTTTGTCCCAGGAGGCTGACATCTCAAGGTTGGTGGCCGTTAGTGTCGCGTCGCGTTGCGTCGCATCCTTTTTGAGTGCAACGCCAGACGAAACGGCCGGCCAAAAAGGGGGAAAAGAAGACAATAAACGACTTGGTCCCGACGAACTGTTGGGTTCGACTTCGGGTCATAATTCATTCGTAGTAATGAAGTGCGTTCGGACTAGTGTCCGTTTTGGGATCAAGCCAAGACTAGACCGAGTCCTCAATCCCCCAGGCTGAAAATGTCACGGGTATAGTGGAGAAGAGTTGTACAGATGCAGGCAACTTCTGTTGAAACAGTAAGAAGTTAAAAACGACTTAAGGATTAAAATAAATGTTCATGAATCGGTGTAAATACAGGTTTTGAAGTTTGGTTTAACGCTTTTGCACGTCAATTTGGCACTATTGCACTTGGATTTAGAACTTTTCTACTTCAATTGGAATGCGAATTATCACTATAGAGCAGTGACATATGCCGCCATATTGGCACCACTATGGGTTTTGGAGGGCATAACTACAAGGTGCACTACATAAACATGGAGGGAAAAACAACGGAAGAGCGGATTTCTTAGGCTTAAAATATCGTTGTTTTCTCCAACAACAAAAATCGCACGTTTTAGGTCTAAGAAATCACTCTTCACAGCATCGGCTTCAGTATGACGCCCTTCTGTTTCTCTCTGCAGTGCCCCTTGCAGCTAACCCATTAAGGATCCACCATAGAGTTATACACAATAATACTACGTCGTGTCACTGCTCTATTGGCTTTGGATTTAACACACTTGCACTTGAATTTAACACTTTTGCACTTGAAATTAAAGCATTGAAACAAACTCTTTGAACTCTTTAATGTCTTTAATGACTACATTAAATTACGCAAAAATTAAATTAAGAAATAACAAACATCACGAAACACATTTACAAGCTTATAAAACATTAGAGCCTGCAAAATCACAACGAAAAAAAATTACGGAAAAATACAAGTACGCTTTGTATTGAAATTATTACGACGCACCAGTAAATGCATACTTGTATTTTTCGTGATTTCATTTTGTTTTCGTTGGGATTTTGTAAGCTGTTAATATTTTATAATCTTGCAATTTTGTTTTGTCATTTTTGATAATTTCGTAATTTTATTTCTACGGAATTGGGTTTAGACATTAAATACATTTAAAAGGTTCGAAGAGTTTATATCAATGCTTTAATATCAAGTGTAAAAGTGTTAACTTCAAGTGCAAATGTGTTAAACCCAAATCCAAGAATGTTAATTTGAAATCAACTAATGTTAAATTGAACTACAAAAGTGTTAAACCCATGTACAAAACTATCAAATTAACGTCCAAAAAGCGTTAAACCAAACTTCAAAACCTGTAATATAAAATTTTTTTTTTATTATTAATTTCTTTGGGCCCTAAGTCCGCCGAAGCAATTGAATGCTTGTATGGCTGAACCGGCTCAATTTTGAACATTTCCAGACTTTTTAGAGAAGAAGAAATATCTGGTAGAGCGAGGAGTCAACCTCGGGCTTCGATCTGGGAAACCTCCGACCATCGCAGGGGCCGAAAGATTGTCCAGAATTGGCCAGAATAGTTCCCATAGCTACTGACGGAGCACGGCACCCTCTCACGCTACCCTGGTCAGCAGTCCTGGCGGGGACTTTGCCAAGATCCCCTTTCCAGGGGTTCGACCAGATCCGCAACCCTCCAGCAACCAGGGTGAGCTCTCTCACTGCTCAGCCACGATGACCACAAGTGAGAAAAAAAAAGACGGTAGTGAAAGCATCTACTGACATCACGTAGTACAGGAAGCCATTTTTATGTAATTACGTTCCATTCTAGTGACGCGACCCGAGTTTGAACTGGCGAATACAACAATAAAAGGTTAAAACCTGCGGACACGATGATAACAATCATCAACGCATTTTATAAAAAAAATTAAAAATAGACGTTTAGGGCAATTTGTACATTTAAAAAAAAGTAATACAGTTCTCATTTACAAGAATGCGGAGAATATAAACAATAATTTAAAACACGATTAAAAGTCCGTGAAGACTGTTAGGTTTCTGTGTTAGTTGAATTTTGTGTATCAAAGGTCTGCACCATTGATTTTTACACGTCACACCGCACGTGCGTCAAGGCTTCCATTTTTATTTATTGCACATTACTTTCTGGTTAGTTTCTTCTTATCCAAGAGCCAGTTAACATTTCCCATTAAAAATAGTAATTTTTTTCTTTTTATTTTGCGACTCAAAAATTAAGGAAACTTAATAGTTTTATTTGGTTTACGATCCTTAAGCCGGGAAAGGACATGGGGGGAGGACAGTTTAAAATGAATCAGCTAATGGCGTCAAACGTTATCATGTGTACGGACAAACAGACAGCCATCATCACTGGATGAGAATGTCCTTTTGTCTGTTTTGCACCGTGAATCACAAAATGGGCACTTAACCGGTGCTAACTCCCTTTTCAAATGATGTGGAGCAACTAATTGTCTTCGTCTGGGTTATGGGACAGATTTAGAGCAGTAAAGTGTATTACGGTGGTAACGGACAATTTTTTTGAGAATTTTCGATTCGTTTGACTGCTATGATCGACAAAACAACAAGAACTAACCTCTGCATCGTTAAAAACGTACGATTTGCGTGTACCGCTACTCCTCTTGAACCAAGCCACCTAAAAAGATGCGAACAGCGCCAAATGAAAAATAATTAAATTGAGCTTCCCTTAGGCTCATTTGCATCGCTTTAACTTTATTTTACGGGCCTCACTCGCGTAAACTGCCCTGAAAACTGCTCATGACGTCAATGTTCGACCAGGCGAACTAATCAGGAAGAAAGTTTGTCTGAACAAACTCTGACGTCACGAGCAGTTTTCAGGTCCACGCGCCATTAAGCCGGTTGCAAACAAAAAAAAAACTTAAAAGCACGGTGTATTTTGTATCATGCTAGATTTAGATCATAATAGCAAAAACATTGGTTTTGCTTCACATGACTGGGATGCACGTAAAAAGCAGATCCATAGGTTTTGAAAGGTTGTCAAAATTCGCGTTTCTGAAGTAATGGGGGTGCGTGGATTGAGCGAGCAGAGCGAGTGATTTCTTCCACGTAAACTAAACCCTTTCATTACGTTTCTCGCTTTGCTCACTCAGTTTTTTAATTTACCGCTATTCTCGCTTTCCGGGGGTGGGGGGGGGGGGCTTTCTTCTAGGGCAGTAGGCGTACGAACGTGCAAACAAACAAATAGGGTATGTTTTGAATGAGTAGATGAAATGCAGACGTGCTGAGGAATGTGATGAACGAACTGTGAGCAACAATTGCAATGAGTTTGCATCGAAATAATCAGTACATCTAATTTGTGATGCTCTGGGGATCAAAGAAATTACGCGCAGCATGGACCTACGCCATTAGAGTGAGCTAAGCGAACGATATGGCCAGTAAACAAAAACAGATTAAAGAAAATTCCTTTTGAACAATAGCAATTTCAAACTAGGAGCAGTGAGAGTTCTACCGCAGAATATGCGGGATGATATAGGGGTTGTCGGGGAGGCGGGGTGGGTGGGTGGGGGGGATAGAAACTGTATCAATAAATCAGTCTATATTATAGCCCGTCCAATTAGGTTATTATCCGAGTGGAGATAACGAGTTGGCGGTCTGTGTGAAGCTGAATCGATTGAAGTTTGGGTTAGGGAAGCTATTCGCATATTTGCTTTGATGGCCAGAGTGGTTTGAAGCTGTACAAACATATATACGCCGCCGTTCGATAGGAGGCAAGCGTCACTACAGCTGCAGGAGAACCACCAAAAGCTCGGGCTTCACAAAAGATGGCGTAATAATTCTTCGTTATTGGTGGCCATAAAATGTACGGAACGTGTCATCGTTTGTTTTCAGTGGAGCTTTCACAAAGCGCACCACCGTTCTTTGAGCATTTTAGTCGATTGGTTCCTTCTCTTTGTGCGGTGCTAGTGGGAATAAAATATCTACTTAGGAATATTGCCGCTTCCCCGAAGGTATGGTAATAAACACGGATTAGACACCCAACAATATATTTCGGTCTTTATTTTTTAATGTCTCACACCTCTGCAGCGCATTTCATACAAATAGGTTCTTGGATAAAGAACAAAGCTAACGTCAATTTTTAAAGTATAATTTTGTAAGTTAGGACTGTTTCGAGTTCTTCCAATTTTAACTTGTAACTGTTAGGTTGAGAAGAATACTAGCAAGCGTAAAAAAAAAAAGTGGATATGTATTAATGAAAAAAAAAATTGTGCCTAACTATACTTACACCTGTCATTCGCATAAAACAGTGTGCTGGATAATTATTTTACCCGTCTATCCCAGGTTAGTCTAGAAGAATTTAAACGTTTTTCACCCCAACTTTTATTTTTGTTGTTTTAAGTACTAAGTTGATATTTTAGCATGCAGGCATGAATCTTGCCGACCCCGCCCCCCCCCCCCCCCAAAAAAAAAAATCAAATTTTTTAAAACGAAATCAGCAGTCTGATTCGTAATTTATTTTTCATGGAACACCAAAATGACCTTTAGGTTTTGTTGCAAAATTATGTGGCAAAACCATGCTGACTCATACAGTGTACCTCACATCCATTAAACCCATTTTCAATTTACACAGTTAATTTTCCATGGCTTTCGAGAACTTCAAATTTCCCTGACTTTTTTCCAGGTTCCCCAGAATGGTAGACACCGTGATATAAAACCAGTAATGATGCCAAACACTGCCATCCAAACGTGTACATTTATGGACTCGAGTTTCTCTGCTTAGACGCGCATGTGCCGAAAGCACCTTTTCTGTTAACTAACTTTTGGCTAAGATTTGATTTGAATGCATGTCCGTGTGTGATGGTCAACATTGATAATCAGTACCCAAACGTAATGTACGCCCTTTCCGGTGAATTTTAGGTTATGATTTGGTATGATTTTTATTTAACAACGAAAGGGCACCCGAGATTCGAGCCAACGAGGTCTGGATCAGTATTTTGACGTTTGAGTGGGTCCAGCAATCTTCGATGTGAACTTCCGCCATAACACCACAATGCAGCAATTAAAGACGTACTGAATCGTACCAATTTACTTAGCTGTGTTCTTTGTGGTTACTTTACCTTTGTTTCATTTACCCTTATTTATGGGTATTGATTTCAATGCTGTGTTATAATAAACATATCAAAAACCAGAACTGGTAAAAGGGGTCGTCAAGCTCCGAATGGTTCGGCCCTTCAAAGGAGTGATATCAACACACCAAAACATTCGTCAAGTTAATCGCACCGCTTAATAATTCGAAGGTTTAATGAAAACTAGAACATTGCTACTTTCGGCTACTTTCGGTAGCAATGTTCAAGTTTTCATTTAACGTCCAAAGTATTATTCGGTGCGATTAGGTTGGCGAATGTTTTGGTGTGTTGATATCACTCCTTTGAAGGGCTGAACCATTCGGAACTTGGCGATCCCTTTTACCAGTTCTAGTTTTTGATATGATATCACTCCTTTTTTTTTTAATTGTGTATTGACTCAACTCCACTACCGTGCAGATGAGTAATAAAGTGCCACGTCAACAAGAAATTGGTTTTCAACAATTTGCTACTACCTTTTGCCTATAGGCCGAACCATTCTCAACTGAGTCACCTCTTTATTGGTTTTTGGTTTGGTTTTAATTTTGTTGTAATTTGTTGTATTTAGTTAGTTTTGGTGTGTTGATATCACTCTTTTGAAGGGCCGAACCACTCTCAACATGGTGGCCTCCTTACCAGTTCTTGGCTTTGTTTATGTTACTTTGTTTTTACACTTAGTTTATATTTCGTGAATTGGACGTGAATACAATTTCTTTGTAACGTTGTTTAGATTTATCGTGATACACTAGTGTGTGCCTAGGCACACGTTCTCATTGTTGGAACTTTGGCGGTCCAATGAGAGACGATGCCGACAATACTAACAATGGTTGTAACAATATTTTCGTACTTACGCGCCCTCCCACACCATCCCTGTTACTTCCCCAGGCTCCAAACCATAAAAGGTACGCAGTTCGTATTGTACTGCACCCATTCGTCCAGTTTCATAGCTGGAAGCCTTCCCGTTATCTCGGAATCGATGAATAATAACCCTATGGGACTTAACTTGGAGATGAGCGGACTATCTAGCTAGGTAGTAACACATTTTCAACGTTATTGAGGGGCAGATTTTGAATTGAACGCAGCATAGCTGGCATTCAAACACGAGTTAATTTTTGTCAGGTTGGTTATTGCTCTCGATTTCAACATAATTTAAGCTTTTGTATCGCATTATTATTTTTCCCCAAGTACCTGAAATGTGCCCAACTATGCTTCACGATATAAGACACTGACGCAATGGCGTCGCGCTACAATGGATTACAACCTCGACAATTGAATTGATGTGATGTTTGTTTTGATGTTTGTTGCTTACTAACTTGGCGCGACAGTCGAGATTGTCGTTTGTTGTGAGAACAACTGGAATGCGAAGGGGGGGGGGGAGATGAGGCTTAATGGGGCGTCGACAGCTTGGTCATTAGCGCCAACCTCAGTCACAGTGCAGTGGAATGCGAAGGGTCCTATTGGACCACTAACAAGCAGCCAATTTTAATAAAACCAACCAAGGGGTTGATGGCAGGAGGCAAAAGGGTCTAAAAACTAACAAGACCAGAAGGTCAACTGTTTGCAGTCTAAATCTGAAAGTTGGAATGGATGGTGCTGAAATAACCTCTGGTCGCAGGCCATTCCAAGCATGCACCACGCGATTACTAAAAAAGAACTTTCGACAGTCCAATCTTGAACGGTTTACAACGAGCTTAAGATGGTGTCCCCGGGTCCTTTCGCTTCCGCGAATAGTAAAAAAACTGACCCCCATCGATATGATAAAGATTGTGTAAAAGACCATAAGTCATTACTAGGTCAGCAAATAAGCGTCGCAGTTCGAGAGAGGGGAGATTCAAGGACTTTAAACGGTCAGGATACGATACGTTGAAAAGACCAGGCAACAGCATGGTAAAACGCCGCTGGACCGACTCAACGAGCTCGATGTCCCCAATAAGATGAGGTGACCAGACTGGCGAGGCATACTCCAAGACTGGTCGTACGTATATCTTAAAAGCCTATTTGACCTTTGTTCTTAAACACAACAGAAAAAAATCACCCAATATCATTTGAGAGTAGGCTAACGGAAATGGTCCGTGATCCTCGATGAAATTTATGATACAACAACATGTCTGATGAAATGGGATGAAAAAAGAAAAGATGAAAAATGTGAACCAATAAAATATATTTTTATGCGGACCTTCAGTACAATTCCCGTCTCATCAGATGGATTTATGTTTTTTTACGAAAGAAGCTTTCATCGAGACACGTCCATCTCACAGTACGTATTAGATTACTGTCCGTTTTTTTTCGTATTCTAATTTAAAATAACGAGAAAGAAGAGTTTAGATAAATTAGTCACCATCAAGTTAGTGCCGAAAAGAAACAATTTATATCAATGAACCCTAAAAGCTCTGCTAAGAGCGTCGTAACTGTTCGTTACGTTGTAAGTTAAGAGAGCAGACCAGTGGACCTGATCGATCGTATGCTCCAAGACTGGAACGGACAGCATAATTCCGTGAAAACCTATTTTCCTTCTATGTATGTTTATGATGTCTTGAAGTTTAAAATAAAAGAGAAGTTTTAGCCATTAATTCAACTTCAAATTTAATATAGCCAAGCGCTTAAACCTATTAAAGTTGACGTAAGGAAAAGGGAGGACTAAATCCAATACTATTAGTAGACACTAGCGGAGTCGCTCGCTTCGCTCGCTCATTCCGCGTTGTCTCGCTGCGCTCGAGGAGCTTTCATGCTGCAACTCTTATACTACTGACAGACATTCCACAGCAAATGAGTGCAGTGCGCGTTTTTCGTAAGGCTTCAGTTCATAAACAAAAAAACGGCTTCGCCGTTTAGAAAACCATCACCCTTCTGCCATGCGCCTAAACTGCCAAGGAGCCAGGAAGCGAGACACGCGTTTTTTATACCCTAGTCGGCCTTAGCTTAAAGAATACGCCTGAGGCGCTGTCATGCTCCAGCTCTTAAGTTGCTGACAGACATTCCACATCTAAAACAATCAGGAAATTTATCAGAATGTAGGACGCGTTTTTCTTAACGCTTCAGTTCATAAACAAACGATATGGTAACCATTCATCACGCCAACAGTCTGGCCACCCAATAGCTACATGCGCCTCTTGTTCAGATTGTTACCACTGACAACAAAAGCCTCGATAAAAGCAATGTCTTTCTGGCACAGGCATGAACTGGCCTTGAGCCAGGAGATGAAACACGCGATTTGTAGCCCAGTCGGCCTTGGCTTGAAGAAGCCATTCCCTTTCTGGCATGCGATTGAGCTGTCATTGAACCAGGAGGCGAGGCATGCCATTTGGACCCAGTCGGCTTTGGCTTGAAAAATCCATCCCCTTTTTGGCATGCACCTAAGTTGACAATGAGCCAGGAGGCGAGACACGGCGATTTCTTCCCCAGTCGGCCTTGGCTTGAAGAAGCCATTCCCTGAGTAGAGCACCAGCTAATAGCACACTATTGACCGAATGTCGATGGTTTACAAATGCAAACGTTGAAATATTTCTGATACCCTTTTTTGTTATCAATATACTTTGTTTAAATATGCCTAATTTCGCATTAATCTTTTCGTAGATTTACGTATTTTCATTTAAATTTAAGGCTAAATAGGTAGTTTGTTTTTTAAATATCCAAAATGCAACTCCAACAGTCGTTCCATCAGCGAGCTGCACGTGCCTCATTGTTGAATGACTGCTGTTAGCATTGCCAGCCGTAATCCTACTGACAACACTACATGGCGCAACAATTGTGGACCATCCGCACAGCAGGAAGATGTGATATTCCGAAACAAACAATCAACTTCGAAAAATTCGTTTCAACAATGGTCCAAAGGGTTTTTTTCGCTTTTTATGAGGGGAAAAATGTTACCTAGAACTACGAAAATACGCCTACGCGAAATCCGGATTAATTTCCTTTCTTTTGACACCTTTCTCATATTTTTAGCCCTCCTATTTCAAGAGGAGAAGAGGTACATATATACCTACATATATATATATACCGACCGTAAGTTTTTAATTATTAAGATGCTTGGGAAATAAACGTATACAATAAATTTTATGCAGATCGTATCTCGAAATCCTTTAAATGGACTTGTGTGGATACATTTGATATCGTTTTTCCGATCTCGACAGAACAAACTACAAACAGAAAAAGAAATAACATAAATTACAGCAAAAGCCATTTAAGCTCGTACACAACAAACTAATCATAAAAATAAAAAAATTTTAAAAGGAACAAGAACAAGATAACCTAACAAAATTTTGTCACTGTTTGATAATAGGTATCCAGATTTTAATGACATTCGCAATTCTTATACTTATCACATTTTTTGACTCAACTGGCGACTTATTAAATATTGTTGGTAAATAATGGCCTTTGTGTTTTAATTCATAAGTATTCTTTATTACAGGTAGTTTCATTCATGCTGTTTTTGTTCGAAGAAAATCAATTTCATGAGTCCCTTTTGTTCTAAATTTGTTATCATAATAATTTGCCAAAATTATAACAAGTGTCCTAAGTGTAGTATGTGCAATTTTTATTATCTTCAAATAATTTAATTGTTGAATTATGTGTGTTCCCTTTCTCAAAAAGTACCTCAACCATTTTGATTTGGCCTTTTTGAAGACGGTCAATTTGATCATTGGTGCAAACCCATATTCCGCAATGCCGATCCTTAAGTGGCTAGCAACCACTGCGTCATAAGCAGTCATTTTAATTTTGTCAATCAGAAAATATTTCATTTTGTAGAAGAACGGTATCATTTGTCTCAATTTATTAATTAAGCTGTTAACATGGCAGCGAATTTCCGTAATTGGTCACTGTGCATGCCTAAATATTTGGTTTTAGTTACCTTTCGTATTTTAACACAAGAAGTTCACATTCAAAGGGCAATTTTCAGCATGAACAAACAGGTCTTTGGAGACAAAGTCCTCATTGGTATATCAATGTCAATGGTACAGGTTTTGTTACAACAGTGACTGGGGAGGGGTTAGTGTTGTTAAAAATGTCAACAGTTTTTGGAAAAGAACAATTTCTGAAAATTTTGTATCATAAGGCGTATGATATTGGGAGATTTTTTCTGTTATGTCTAAGAACAAAGATTAAATAACACAGCATTGAAATCAATACCCATAATTACACGTAAATGAAACAAAGGTAAAGTAACCACGAAGAACACAGCTAAGTAAATTGGTATGATTGGAATGGCAGGTTGTACCAGGTTATGAATGGAATGGCACAGATGGTGCTACTGGCTCTAATTGAACCTTGTTGGTTTTGGTGGTTCTCACCAGAGGGAGTCATTGTTGTTGAGGAAGTGGGGAAGTACTTGTTTGTATTTAAGCCGTTATTATTGTGCACTTGACATGATAAACAGTGGGAGTTGATTGTTTACATTATTGGTACAGAATGTGAGAGAGTGTGTTTATATTTTAATGCTTTGAAAATATGTGAATTTGGTTTGTTTGTTTCCCTTTTTAGTCCTGATGGTGCCTTATTAGGTGAAAGCACTTGCCTAAACTAACGTTGAAGGTGTCTTAATGGTTAAAACTTCTACTTTATTTTGCTGCTATATTTTACTAATGGTGATCATTTAAAAAAAAAATTGAAATACTGAAGTGGCTTACCTGGACTTACGAGTTGCGATGTGGTTTAATAAAAGGTTTTCAATATTAATATAATATAATATAATATAATATAATATAATATAATATAATATAAAATTTATTCAGCAATTGTAATTATACACATAACATGCATGCACGAAGCCTAATTGGCTTGTTTGTGCACTGAATATAATCTCGTAACGGTAGTTGTTATACAGAATTTTTTAACAGTATCATATTTCTAGAAGAATACAGTTATTCAGTATGCTTGATTTAGGAGCCAATTTTTAACAATTTTTTTAATATTATCTCTCGTTAATTTCCTCTTGTATTAATCTTATAGAAGTATGTTACAACTTTTTCAATTTCATTATAAATATCATTTGGATTAGTCATTGATTGTAGGTATTTCCAGTTATAGTTTTTTAGATTAAAATGATGCCATTATGATTTATCTTTTGGTAGTAAACTTTTTCAGATTCTTGTTTATTTGTAGAGTTAATAATAATAATAATAATAATAATAATAATAATAATAATAACTTTATTATGCCAAAACAACAACTTACCAAAAAACAAAAAATAAGTGGCCGAGCGAGCGAACCGAGTGAGGTCGCGTAGTCCACGTAAATTAGATTTTCCGTGTCTGTTTGTGTGTGTGAGACACGATAACCTACGTAAACTTCACGAGTCGAAGATTAATTCCTACCTCAAATATATTCGGAGGTATTCGGGCTTTCCATTGGATGGTATAGCCGATTTCTTGTAGTGACTGTAAGGGAGCCCGATCTGTAAAGGCAGTGGCCCTGAGCACCACATAAAAAACGCAAAGCTTGCAGTGTTCGCCAAGGGCGGAACTAGAATTTATTTAGGCAGCAGAGATTGTAGTTTATGGGTTACTTCTCCTCCCCCCCCCCCCAGGGGTAAAATACTTGTGCATGTGATTCAATTATATCAGCGTAACAATGTGTGTGCTAATAATTTAATCTTTCTCCTGGGCACTGATGACCAGAATTAATTACTGGGCGAAGTGAATTACGCTGTAATACATTGTTGTGTTTTCTATGTTCTTATTTCCATCTTACTCAGCAAAATTCCTGAATATGATACAAATATTCAGGACACCGAATAAATAATCGAACACCGAAGTTGACACCGAACACCGAACACCGAAGTTAACGAATAGAAGTTTGTGATTTGCTGTAGAAACGTTAAAAAAAAAACGATTGTGTTGTTTAAAAACACATGAAATTGGCGTTAAAAGTTTTTTTTTAAACATAAAAAATTTTTTTTTCAAATAATTATTTTCTGCATTCTTCACGCTAAAAGAACTTTCAATCTGGTACTATAGTTTTGTGTCGTTCATATTAGTGGCAATACCATTAACAATAATAGTTAATAATAACAAACTTTATTGCAAACAAAATACAACAAAAAGTAAACAACAATTAGATGGTATCGACAGAGTTTAGAAAAGGTTAAAGCCCAACCTTACACCTAACCCACCAAAGCAAAATAAAACCACATACAAACAAAAACAAAAAAAAAAGCAAAAAGCAAAATATAATTATGCTAATCATATAAAACATTAAAAAAATTAAAAAGTACACACAACGGGGAGGGAAGGGATGGAAGAGGGAGTGACCAAACTATAGGAATTTACGAAACGTTGGTAAATACGGCTTTTAAATGCTTGAAAAGAAGGAGCGTTCTTGATTTCTGCAGGCAGATCGTTCCATAACTGAAAACTCTGAGCAATAAACGGAGATTGGTGTTGATTAGTTCGACATCGGGGAGGGACGAAAGTGCAACCTGTAGCTGCGTCTGGTGGGATAGTTGCGAGTCGAAATAGCACATAGTTAAAAGGTTCAAACAAATGAGATGGTTCTTTGAATTTAAGCGTCTGATGTCATGTAGAGCTCTTCTGTTTTCCATGGAAATCCACATCAACCTTTTTCTTTTGTTTTCTCTGACACTCTTGATACGTTTTAATATTACAAATAATGCGAACACAAGCGGTCTGGACCTTCTGTACTTGATTCAGTAATGTTTTTGACGCACGGAAATCAATCAGATCACACCGTAATCCAATAATGGAGTGATCAATGCTGCCGCCAGATCTTTGTTTAATTTTAATGCTAAAAAAATTCTTGAATCATGTATGCTATCTAAGCCTTTGTAACGCAGCACTAAGTGTTTAAAGAATTGGCGTGCACAGGAGGGGGGAGGGGGGAAGCAGAGGAGGCATTGCCCCTGCTATTTTCGAAAAAATAGCCTTTGAAAAGCCAAAAAAAATGCCCTATTTTGGTTTTCTAAACCGATAAACGCTGGTGCTGCAGCCAGAGAAAGGGCCTAGAGGTCAAAAAAGGGCAAAATGAAAGTCAGGAAAGGGCATAAAAAGGTAAAAAAAAAAAGAGACAAGCTTAAAAAAGGGTAAAAAAAAAAAACACAAACTACGAGCCCAAAAAAGGTCCCCAGAAAAAAAAAACCTCAGCGTGCCCTTCAGCAAATGGTGCTCCTGCCCTCTTGGTGATCCGTGCACGCTACTGGTGCGCAGGATATTCTTTTTAATTGACAGTGGAGAATATACGCAGTCAGTTGCCCCTTTCTGATTACAAACCCTACTCGTACCAAGTAAGCTGTTCACATCTTAATATTTAATCGATTTCCTCCAGGAGCATCGTAGGTATATATATATACACAAAAAGACGTCATGCAATCGACCCTTTTACGTCGCTGTGTGTTAAAGATATAGCCAAAGCCAGGCACATGTCTAGACTGACTAAAGATGCAATCAACTGTGGTCTCGTATTAACTGCACCGGTTATTTTCGTTTTGGAATGTGAGAGATTAGTTTCCTTCATCAGACTCTTCCGCTCGACTGCACGCGACACGAAATGCCGCGAGTTCAAATCGGTTATCGTCAGATCATTTGATCCTTCGTCTCAAGTCAAATCGAAACAAAACAATAAAGCAATTTCCCTGTCTGGATTGAGCTTCTGATGACTTTGAGAGACATAATGGAAGAATAATATGGTGAACATGAAAGAAGTTCATGAGCCGAGTAGAAAAAGCGTTTCTTTCGCTAATTGGAATTTCAAGAAGAGCTACAGTTCCCATGCCGTAACACCGTGTAGCGTGTTGGCCCTAGATTGTAATTCCTAGGCCCTTCACTGATGCTTATCTGTATTTAGGAGGCCTATTCTTTTATAGGCCTATATTAGTCATTCGGCTACAGAGCAGTGAAACGACGTAGTATTATTGTGTATAACTCTACACTGGAGCCTTAATGGGTTAGCTACAAGGGGCACTGCAGAGAGAAACAGAAGGGCGTCATACTGAAGCCGATGCTGTAAAGAGTGATTTCTTAGACCTAAAACGCGCGATGTTTGTTGTTGGAGAAAACAACGTTATTTTAAGCCTAAGAAATCTGCTCTTCCGTTGTTTTTCCCTCCATTTTTATGTAGTGCACCTTGCAGTTATGCGCTCGAAAACCAATACTGGTACCAATCTGGTGCCAAATGTCACTGCTCTATTGTTTGGGGGTATTACCCTTGAGTGAGGGCCAATGGCAATGCTGGCCCACATCCCCAAAGATAGGGAAAGGCTAAAAGGGGAAGACATCCTATAACATACATTAAATGATGTTCTGGATCTTTCGATTGGGATGCAGGTCTATACATGTCTAAATGGAATAGTCTAGAACAGCGGTTCTGAAACTTTCTCATGTGCCGGACCCGAAAAATTTTATTCCACGTGCTAGGGACCGGCACCTTGGTAGCAGCGGTGAACTTTTTTTTATTTGGTGGGGGGGGGGGGGGGTTAATCCTCGATCTGTAACAGAAAACAAGACGCATCGTATTGATTTATGAAAGCGTTAAAGTTGAAACATTGAAAGCTTTTCAAATCTAGGTTGTTAAAAAAATTGTTCTTGCGCGACAAGTGCCTGTTTATATTTCGAATCCTTGTCAATATGTGGATCAATCGAGGACAACCTGCAGGAAGACATGACTGTGGCTTGTCAAACTGTAGTGATATTTTGGTTGTTTTCGTCACCGCACGTTTTTTGTTTTGATGTAACCACGTCGCACGATTGCTGATCTCGGCGCTGAAATCGCACAGTATAGCGCCGGACGAGAAGCGCGTGTTGCAACCATTTACTGCAGCGAGTTACTTTTCTTTAGCAATTGTACATTTTAGAACTGGTTTTTAGCAATTGAATTCATGTGTTTGCCCAGGTGATCGCTGGTCCACGACTGTTCCTTTATATACCGGGCCGGTCCACGACTGTTCGCTTACCAGGCCGGTCCACGACTGTTCACTTACCAGGCTGGTACACGACTGTTCGCTTACCTGGCCGGTACACGACTGTTCGCTTACCGGGCTGGTGCACGACTGTTCGCTTACCGGGATGGTGCACGACTGTTCGCTTACCGGGCCGGTCCACGACTGTTCGCTTACCTGGCCGGTCCACGACTGTTCGCTTACCAGGCTGGTACACGACTGTTCGCTTACCTGGCCGGTCCACGACTGTTCGCTTACCGGGCCAGTCCACAACTGTTCACTTACCAGGCTGGTCCACGACTGTTTGCTTACCGGGCCAGTCCAAGACTGTTCGCTTACCTGGCCGGTCCACGACTGTTCACTTACCAGGCTGGTCCACGACTGTTCG
>JAHWFP010059565.1:4757-15156 GCA_023313725.1 Lithobius niger
CATTAAACATTTCAAACACAAACTGTGTTCACTTTCTGACATAACTATACTAAGTAAAAACAGTCCTTATTACCTGGGATTGGAGTTCAAATTATATTTCATTGCGTTCAAGTCAACTCTTAATCCGTTTTTATTTGTGTACATTCACAGCTGTGAGTATAGGAATACGAGCGCTAATACTTTTTTCTACACGGCGGAGCCGTTTGTTGTTCAGTTAATTTACTAATATACTAGCTGAAATCCCGCCAAAAATGACGTGTCCTTGTGTTAACGGATTGAATATGAGCGAAAATTGCCTACTGAATAATGCCATTGAAATGCAGGCCTAAAAATAGGCTTAACGCCGAAAACCCAAAAAACGAACAGCCAAGGTCAAAATACATCCCCCCTTATTAAATTTGAGAAAGATCCGACGACGTTAGGCCTAAGTAGTGGCATGAGCCAAACGAAAACAGTTGAACTTAAAGGCGCCTTTTCACCTTTTCAACTCTTAGGCGCAGCACCGTAAAATATCCGAGCAATTAAAAAAAAAATAGCGGTAAATAAAAAAAAAATGTAACAACACTATTCGCAGCAGCGCCACGATTTTCGTAACTAAAACGAGATCACGTGACCACATCAGCCTATTGGGTGATGGTGAATCTGGAACGTGGATGGTGTGTTTACAATATGGGCAACACTATCGAAATGTTGAACAGGCACCTTTAAAGCCCGGGCTTGCCATTGCACGGCTTACCAATGTTTTACCTTAAGTCATATACACAACATAGAAAATTGAAAATTGTTTCTATGAGCGAAAATAAATTGTTTACAGAATAGTAAAATTGAAGTAGGCCTAAAAAACGAAATACGCCTAAAATAGGATTAACGCCAAAAACCCGAAAAGCGAACTTGTAACCAAATACCGCCCCCCCCCCCCCTCCCATAAAATATGAGAAAGATTCGACGACGTTAGGCCTAAGTTATGGCATAATGAAAACACCAAAAAACCCGAAAAGGTCAAAAAACATCCCCTTATTAAAGTTGAGAAAGATTTGATGAGGTTCGGCCTTAGCGGCATATTCCTAACTAAAACAGCAGAACTTAACAAGATGCAGTCAGTATGCATTAGTAATTCGACGTGTCGTATGGAAGAATACAAAAAATCTGTAATTAACGTATGAAGTTGGAACGGCAGACATACCAACAGGACACTATTGAAAAATCTGTATGCGTGGTGTGCTGAAGAATATCTACTATATTGCACATTATATTAAAAAAAATTGTCTCGTAACTTTTGCTACTACGATACGGCAAATGAGCCAGAATCTTGTGTGTGACGATGCAATCACTGACCAGATAAGTTTTCATCGGACGTTGATATCGGTATTCTTACAAAAAAAAAAAAAAACGAAAGCTTCGTTATTGTACAGTTTCCCGTACCCGTTGTTCTTGTTCATCAGACTTTTACATTTTTTAAATCTTCAAACCCCATATTTCATACATTCAGCAGGGGAAGGGGGGGGGGGGGTAGGACAAATCATATTGCGCTGAGGGTACGTCAGGTTGACTACTTTAAATTTATTTACACTTTTTAGGTGTATTAACAAAAGTTAAAATATTCACACGAAAATTGCGACAAAGTCCACATTGAATATAACACTGCAGTTTCATGTGGCCAATTTTTGTTAGGCTACTCAATACATAGTACTTGTTTTACTAGCGTTTTATCATTATCTTTATTATTATTATTTGTAATTTCAAATCTGTGGTTAAAACTAATGTCGAACCAATAAATCTTACGTGAATCTTCCTGTTACGGATTTTAAAAAAATCTGAAATTCAGAGGCCATTAGGAATATCCCGCCCTTCCCTCCCTCTGGCCAGTCCGCCACTGTGAAAACAGGACATCATTCGCTTTGCTCACTCGTTCAATAGGAAACAACACCACAAATACGCGTAATAAAATACTGTAATATATCGCACCCGAAAAGCAGCGAGGATGGCGCAGTAATTAACAGCAAAAGTCTTATACGAGCATCGCATTCAAAGTTGTTCTGCGCCATACGAGTTGAGCCATCTCGATGTACACGACGATAGCCTCTAACCGACCGCAATGTTGAAGAGCTGACTTGCCGAAATGCGCAGTTACACGCCGCAATTTTTTGTGTGATGGGCGTTGAGCGCACACCTTTACGCTGAGGAAGTGCTGACGTCAGCCACTGATCGTGTACTATTTGAAGACGGTTTTTCGCTCAGAGACCTTTTTAGAGGTTAGCAAACTAAACCCGGCCTAACTAAATTAACTACAGCATAATACCGTGTGTGCTGGCGCACTGCAATTCACCCACCCGCATACTTGAATTTCGTCGGATCAGAATTGAACAAATGTGTCTGGTTTTTGAGGAGATATCGCTGACGTAAATCGGCTATCCCTGTTTTCTGGCCACAGCCGCATTAATTCGACGTGTGGCACGTCGAATTAAAAACCGGGCTTAGCCATTCCACAGCTTACCCAAGTGGCATAACAAGAGGCTTACCAAAGTGACATCACAAGAAATTCTACTAAAATTGGTGAACATAGGCTTAGATTAGGTTTGTGAATAAAAGGCTTAACAGCAAAAGGGCCCCCAGCGCCTACCTTCCAACTCCTCCTCTACCAATGCATAACGACGGCAGATGGCAATGGCGTAGGTGTTACTGGCGCTTTGGTGAGTCAGTATTACCGGCACTGGGTGTAGTTTTTGTTTGGACTGAGGTTGCTGGCACTGGGTTGTTTTCGGACCGGGGTTGCTGGCGTATTATACGTATGATAGACAGATACTTTTATAAAGTGTACTAGGACCAGGTGGTCAATTATCAGGTGAAACGATCTTCTAAAAGGGTTCAAGGTCCACTCTACAGCTAAGGCCTCCTTCTGTATGCCTCCTCTGACGACTCTAATTTTCGTCTACTGTAAGCCACAGGCTGAAGCTTCTCCTTTTCATTCTTCTGTTACAGTATGCCTCCCAGAGCTAAATTGGAGGTGTCCGTCATTAAACAGAACAGCTCTGAATAAACTATGGTTTTAAAGAGTGGCTAGTACTTGTTATAATGATATATAAGAATTGTTAGACGTCATCTTCTCACTCAGGTGACCACACCAAGGGTTGTTGGTATTCCACGTTACAGTGGCGTGTACAAACTATGGTGGGCCCCTGGCACCGTAGTCGAAGGGGTGGGGGAAGATAATTATCATGCGGCTGAGGAGGGGGGTCTTGGGGGATATAACCCAGAGGTTGAGACTTTTTTTGACAATCCATATTAAAATTATGACAAATGCTTAACTTTGGACCCAATTCAGAATGGTTTAAGACTTTGCTTGCATTTAATGGGTGGGCCCCTGGCACCTGCCAGTGTGACTATGGTGTACACGCCACTGCCATGTTAGCTGCGTCAGTGGCCAGCAAATCAGTACTGCATTTTCAATGAATCTCCTGTAAAATGTACTAACCCCAAGAAACTCTGTACTTCTTTGCCAGTCTTGGGCCTTGGGAAATGAGCTACTGCAGTAATCTCGTTGTCTGTAGGATGAATAGCTCCTTCTGTAAATTAGTGGCTTAGGAATTTGATTTTGCTAATTACCAAGTGGAATATCTTCGGCTTAAACGTAAGTCTGGCAGGTTTAAGTCTCTTCAGTACTATATCCAACAACCAGTAGTTCTCCTTGAGAGTGGTTGTTAGATCAGGAGATCATCAAAAAAGACTATTATACTTTTATCAATCAACCCCGATAAAGCTCTATTCGCTATAGAAAGGAAGCAACCCGGTGAAATGCTTACCTCGACTTGAAATTCAGTGATTGGGCGATCGTCTGAATGGGATACCCACCTGGTAGGAGGCTGACCCAAGATCAATATACGAAACCATTCAGGTATTCTCAACAGCCTTAATGAGTGTAGAAACTTCAGGTATTGGGCACTGGGTGGGTGATATTTATCATTTAAAGCTCTGTAATCTACCACAAGACGATGTCTACCATCGCTTTTCTTTACTTGGTGGGACAGTGCATTGTAACTAGATACAGTTTTGGAGATAATCCTGGCATCCAGTAATATCTGCATTACATGTTCTAAGGCCTCTGGTACTGGGCAGGGCTTTTTATATATGGGGACGCCATCCTTCAGAGGTATCCACATCCCTCCCTTCCATATTACCCTTGATATTATGAGCAAACTATGGATTATTTGCCAATACTTCCTCCAGTCGAGCCCAGGCTTCACTTTGAGATGTGAATGGTCAAATTGAGTCAAATCCAGGGAACAGGATTTTCTCAATTGACCTGCTCGGGCTCCTGCTATCTCTGGTGTCATGATCTCCACACTGTTTACGGGGAGTGCCATTCCTACTGGTGTGCCCTTACGGAGTGTAAGGGGCTTGTTTACTTTATTCCCAATTACAGCTTTGATTGTGCCATCGAAGTCTCAACTTTGGCTGTGCATTCTAACGAATTTCCCTGGGGATGGTCTCCTCATTTCTGCTGTATCACTGCAAAAAAAATTATCTGAATACTCAATGTATTTGCGTAGCTAAACTCATATTTTACGACTGGCTTCGCTAATGGAGGGCAGACAGAAATATTACACTTCAACATTGTGTAACATTACACAAAATGACATAACAACAGCGATCCGAGAGGCAAATTTTGTCACTGCAGAGAAAGAGCACATAAAAGCGTGCAACGTTACACACAACACTAGGAAATACAGCGACAACAGCGTTTATAGCGGAAAATATTTTTATTACAGCGACATAACACAAGAAACATGCGCAGTATTACAAATATTGGCGTTAAATATAATGACATCAGCAACTCAAGCGAACAATATTTTCACTAAAGGTGAACTACATGAATGAGTTGTGTAATTTCATACTACAACTAAATGTTTTTAATTAAAGTATTTTTTTACGTTTTTCACGTACATTTCAGATATCGTTACACACAGGGGCGTTTCCAAGACGAATTATTGGGGAGGGAGAAGCTAAAATTTTTGTTTCTAAAAAAAAATTGAAGCCTTTTTTTTTTTTGCCTTCTTCTCCTATATACATCTTTCGTCGTTTGTTAATAACCTCCCTTTTCTTCGAGTGAGAGTATTTGTTTAAACTCGAAATTCTGGTTGCTCCTCCTCCCCTCTCCATGGATTTGAAAGTGGATACACAATAATTATACAAAAGCAACAACGCACAGCAATTTGGAGAAAAGCGTTATAGTGTATTTTCTTTTTGCATGAAAAAAAATGGCTTTAATGGTACTGAAGAAGCAACTGAAACTTTAGAGACTGAAACCTTATGAAAAAAAAATTTGACCTCTGTTTAAAATATTCGACTATTCGTACATTGCAAAAATGGCGTTGTGAGCTACAACACCTACAGAATGTTAAAGGGACACTCGGCCTGCCTTATAACAGTTCGCGATGGTCGCCTTCCGCGCATAAACGAACACAAAGGTAATCGAGATAGGAAGCTATTGTCTGAGATAGTGAGATAGTAGTTACTGTCTTATTTGGCATTGTGCCTAATAGACGAACCAGCTTGAACGCATTAATCGTGTCGTCACGAACCGGAATGATTCTCGTATTTTAACATCACAATTTATAATTTTCCTGGCTAGTGTCTTATAATTTTGCTTCGGCGGTCTATTGCAATAATTAATTTTAATTTTTACCGCA
Source organism: Lithobius niger (assembly GCA_023313725.1). Lineage (NCBI taxonomy): Eukaryota > Metazoa > Arthropoda > Chilopoda > Lithobiomorpha > Lithobiidae > Lithobius > Lithobius niger. The sequence continues at coordinate 10,445 of JAHWFP010059565.1, forward strand.
CTACGTTTTTAGGTTTTTGATCTCAAGGTAATTATTAGTAAATTAATACATGCACACACAGAGATGAAACGTCGTGGTTATTGTAAGCGTGCAATGCATCATTTACTTACGGGTCGTTCGTAAATAAATTCCATTATATTCAACAGAAAATCTCCTAGACGCCACATTTAAAAAAGGGTTTTTAGCTAGGGAAAGACTAACGGTAAGGAAATAGACCTTTGGGGCCGTACTTGATGTGGAGGATAGAGAAAAATGGCGCTGGGAGGGATATCCCTTTAAAACTCATTACAAGGACTTTCTAGGTTTTATAACAACGTTTTAGGCGTTATAAAGCACAACGTCTACAAACGCATCGTCTAAAATCAGTCTTCCAAGAACGAATACTTGTAGATGTTGTGTGTTTAAAGGTCTACAGAATAGGTGTTGTAAATCATAACGTCTATAAGTGTTGTAACCCACAAAGTCTATAGTTGTTGTGAACCAAAACGTCCATACGTGTTGTAAACCACAGTATCTGTAGGTGTTGTAAATCAAAACGTCTATAGCTGTTGTAAACCACAACATGTATAGATACTGTATGTCACAATGCCTAAAACACCTAGCAAAGCACTGAATGACGTCACAAATATAATTAAGAGCAAAAGTTCTGCTTAACAAAATGCGTCAAGGAAGACTTTTCAAGTTTTAGATATTTTGTTGTAGTCCATCTTTGAAAGTATTTTCAGTGTTTGGATGAAAATAGTGTCAACTAAACCATGTTTTCATACCATTTTTTGGTAAAGTAAAATTTTGCCTGGATTTTATTATTCAGTAGGTTTTTGCTAATAATTTAATTAGCCTATGCCAAACAAAAATTGCAGTCCTTTAGTTTTACAGCCAAACTGCAGCCTTAGGCTGTAACTAGATTTGAAAAAAAAATTTTTTTTTTATTTTGGATTGCTTTAAAAACCTGTTCAACCATATCTGCAAAAACAGGAAATTCAAATGGTAAACATGTTGGTAAGCTGAACCTCAAACATTATTTGGTGTAATAAGCAGGGGCGGAATACCTCATCCAGAAATTCACAAATCTCCAGACGGGCCCTCCTCTCTGAAGATGCCAATGGACCCCTACCTTACAAACTCAAACAGATGTCCAAAGCATAAAATACCTGCATCCGACCAATGCAGCAAAACACACAAAAACAAGATTACCACATTGAACAAAGATCCTTAAAAATGAGAAAAAAATATCACTGAAAATAACTACTGCGAATCAGTCACTTGCCAGCTAGCAGATAAAGGAAACTTGCAATCAGTTAATTGACTTTTTTCTCGGAAATTATGGTACTGTCTGCTACCATTTTTAAGGTAATGCTTTCTCATTCATGTGTCCTAATGTGCCCGGAGTTGGGGAACGAAGAGCAGGGCGGTATGTGATTGGCATGGTACCAGCCAGCTACACGGCATGTTCCTTCTTTTCCATACGCAGGGAAGCCCTCAGTCCGCTCTCAGACTCGCATCGCATTCATTCATTTTTTTTTTAATCAAGAAGCATTTGCAGGAAATTCAACAAATCAGAATGCTGATAAGAAGTGAACCTCAGTGCATTTTTATTTTTCTCACTAAGTAAAATCTGCATTACTCGTTATTTTCGACACTTTATGTTGTGTAGGAGCATTTTTTAACGTTGCTATTGGGTAACTTGTGAAAAAGCTTTTAGTAAGCTTAAATTAATTAAGGCTAGGATATGTGACTTGTTAGTAAGGCTAGTATAGATTAGGAGCATTTACGTCTACGGTAAGTGAGACCGTAATTGGAGAGGAGCTCTGCTATGGTAACACACCAATGCAAATTTAGACCGTGCATCACGCGAAAACCACAAGGACTATCCAAATCACACTTGGCATGTCGTAGCCTGGACTAGGTTTACCAAAAAAATTATTAAATCCGCCATCGGACACGGGGGGGTTGAGGAACCAAAATGGGAGGAGATTGGTCGGTTGGTTTTATTCCACGAGCCCTGGCCATCAGCAATGCTCTCGGACATAAAAACAATTTACAACAACTTGTGCACAGTCGCACTGGGTCCCTAGACCTCATCACATATCACCACGACTGAATACCATACTACGTCACATTACAGAACTCGGGAACAGAGCGAAGCAGGGAACACAAGTGAAATGTTAGGTCCTCGGCCTAAACCCAAACACCTGACCTGTTAACAAAGACTGCTACTGCTCTAAGCCTCGCGAATACTGGAGAGAGAGTAGACCGCCCACTCCTTGCCCTGGACGCATGTAACCCTGCAACCCCAACCGAAACTGTTTGACAGCTGTACACTCCAGAAGAAAATGTTGTGGGGTCAGCGGCTCACCACAACCTGTACATGCAGGAGTGACACACCATTCCATCCTGTGATGATGTGCTACTAGGAGAGAGTGCCCCATACGAAGCCGGGAAGCAATTTTTGCGAATGTGTCGCGCCAAGTCAGGTAACAAACATCACATCAATTCAATTGTCGTGGTTGTATATCACTGAAGCGCGACGCCATTGCGTTAGTATCTTATATCTTGAAGCAGAGTTGGGCACATTTCAGGGACTTGGGGAAAAATAATAATGCGGTACAAAAGCTTAAATTGTGTTGAAACCGTGAGCAATGACCCACCTCACAAAAATTAACTCGTGTAGGAATGCCAGTTAAGCTGCTTTCAATGCAAAATCTGACCCTTAATAACGTTGTAAATGTGTTACTAGCTACTATCTAGCTACTCCTCTCATCCCCATGTTAATTTCCATAAGGTGATTATTCATCGATACCAAGATAACGGGAAGGCTACCAGCTATGAAACTGGATAAATGGGTGCAGTACAATACGAACTGCGTACCTTTTATGGTTTGGAGCCTGGGGGCGTAACGGGAATGGTGTGGGAGGGCGCGTAAGTACGAAAAGATTGTTATTACCATTGTTAGTATTGTCGGCATCGTCTCTCATTGGACGGCCAAAGTTCGGACAATGAGAACGTGTATACTGACGTGCGTGTCCAGACACACACTACTGTATCACGATAAATATAAACAACGTTGCAAAGAAATCGTATTCATGTCCAATTCACGAAAAATAAACCAACTGTAATAACAAAGTCAAAAACTGGTAAAGAGGACATCAAGTTGAGTGGTTCGGCCCTTCAAAGGAGTGAGATCAACACTCCACACCAAAACTAACTAAATAAAACAAATTACAACAAAATTAAAACCAAACCAAAAACCTATAAACAGGTGACTAAGTTGAGAATGGTTCGGCCTATAGGCAAAAGATAGTAGCAAATTGTTGAAAACCAATTTCTTGTTGAAGTGGCACTTTATTACACATCTGCACGGTAGTGGAGTTGAGTCAATACACAATTAAAAAAAAAAAGGAGTGATATCATATCAAAAACCAAAACTGGTAAAAGGGGCCGCCAAGTTCCGAATGGTTCGGCCCTTCAAAGGAGTGATATGAACACACCAAAACATTCGCCTACTTAATCGCACCGAATAATACTTTGGACGTTAAATGAAAACTTGAATATTGCTACCGAAAGTAGCAATGTTCTAGTTTTCATTTAACCTTCGAATTATTAAGTGGTGCGATTTACTTCGTTTGGTGTGTTGATATCACTCCTTTGAAGGGCCGAACCATTAGGAACTTGGCGGTCCCTTTTACCTGTTTTGGTTTTTGATATGATTGATGCTATGAGAGGAGGATTTGCACTTTTGCCGCATAGGTGCTATCAACGATTTTTTGCTCACCCCCCTCTCTAATATTTTCACGTATTTTCATTTTTTCCGAAAAAAATATGAACTTTTTTTGCTATTTTACTCGTCTTTTTCTATGGTATTTCGTGTATCTCGGGGCTGTAAGCCCCTAAGCAAACCTCTAAATATACCAGTAACTGCTATATAATGAATTCAATCTTTCTATTAAATTCTCGCAATACGTAGTGCAACCCTAATTTGTTACAGTCAAGCTCACGAAAATTTTGCAAATGCTATTTTTAAGATGCTTGAATTCTATCTAGCAAAGTGGCTGACTCAAGTAGCTGGCAGCTGTATTAGCCCTCGGGCTCGGTCGGTCGGTTAAACGCCCCCCCCCCCCCCCCCCACTTACAAAGCCACGGGGGGGGGGGGGTGATTTGGGGAGGGGGAAACTGGTGCAAGACTACCGTAAGACATTACCCCGACTTCCTCCACATTTTTTTAATTCACCCACCATATAATACACATTTTTGGCTGCTTGTCGGATTTCGTCCACCCCGCCCACAACTTTAGAAAAATTGACGCCCTTGGCTCGAATACCGATCTCCCACAAAACTTGATGAACTTCGGAGACGGATTTTGACTTCAGAAACGGGTTTTAATGCGGGACTCATGAGTGAGTGTCTAAGCCAGGTTGGCTTGGAGGCGAATTTCTTTACTCACTCTGTCTGCAGAGCGGAATGAAAGAGCAAGGAGGCAAGTGCTGTCAGGTGCGTGGTGCCCTCGTAGGGACGCAACCTATCTACCTCAGAAAAGCCTAAGTCACCACCAGACAGTGGGTGAACCTGGACCCGGAGCTTGTGAATGCAGTTTCATGAACTTAAAGGTACTTAATTCTACGATGCAACGGTTTTGACAAATTATGAGAAATTGACACGAAACTTCTCTTGTAATTGGTTTCGAGATTCGGGCGCCAATATTTGTGGCGGGAGCT
>JAHWFP010059567.1:0-20472 GCA_023313725.1 Lithobius niger
TATGTTGTTTGACATGTTTTAAACCCTTCACCTGAAAACGGTTCCGACCTTGGGAACCGAAACGTCGTGATTTCGTTGTTTCACCAGCACTTAATGGCTACTCTGTATGTGTTTTTAGGAGGCAGTGATGTCACGTGGTTCAGAATAAGTTGGCCTGGTCCAAATTAAATAGGGTGGTTTAGGTAGACGGCTTTTTCTTGAACTAGTTGAATTTGTTAAGTTGTAGCATGAGTCTATGAAAATGACTCGTTCCTATGGAACTTTTCACGGACTCATGGTTGTAGGTTGTTGATGACTGGAAAAATATTCTTTTAGAGGTTTGCTTTCTGGAATTAAATGATTGTAAATAGGAGGTACAAGAGGAGGTACAAGAGGAGGTACATTTTGCTAAAGGTGGGTGTTTATTGGTGTGTATTTAAAAATTTGTTTATTTGAAATCTAACAAACCTGAGCTGAATTAGCAATATTCTACGATTTGTGCCTGGATAGTCTCTCCTGTTTCCCTATGGACTGCAAAGGACCACTTTTCAGGTGTAAAATTTGGTTTAATGCTGGGTTGAGTAGAAGCCGCCTCCAGGCCAGGCTGGCTGGAGACTGCCTTCTTTGCAACAATGCAGTGAGTGAAGTGGAATGCGGGAAAGAAAGGCCTGCGCTCTCAGGGATGCGGTGGCCTCTAGTAGCAAACCCTGACATTAGTCCAACTGATAGCGTTTCTTTCAGTCTTTCATTGATGTTTGTGTTGTGAACCTCATTGTTATTATTTTTTTTTACGTGTTTCAGTTTAAAGCTGATTGTTTTCAATTGTGGGACGTCACCTACGTTAGTTCGCTTGCAAAATTTTCCGTCCAGTTCCATTTCGTATTTTTCTTACATACTTCCTGGAGCAGTATAAAGTAATATTTAAATTGTATCCTGATGCGTGTCCTTTTATCACGTTATTGTTCTTACTGTAGAAAAACCCTGCTGACTTTCGTAACGATATTACCATGGTACTTTACAATTTTTATTGTGACACGGCAACTCTTGTGATGACGTGAATGCTTACGAGGCTTCTGTTGCTGCATAATAGAAAATTATGCTATGGTTTAGGATATTTTCCCGTCACCTGAAAAATGATACGCTCCTTGCCAACTGTGATTTTGTCTACAGCAGTTTTGTTTGTACTGTGCAGTATTTACAACTCGAAAAGCAGCAAGTCAGATCATGCATTTGTGGAATACTGCAGGAACTGTGTGAGGCTTAGCAAACCTACTTTATCGACCAGAGTTAAAGCTTTCCAAAGAGAGAGGCAATTACGAGACAGCAAACCAGTACAAATGAATTTCGCGAAATACAAAGTGAATACGCAATTCCATTACGATCGAGGCGAACGTAGGCTTAGGTCAAGAGTTCGGAAATCTGCAACCAGTGATAGTTTAAATGCCAGTTTTAATGCAAAGCTGTTTGGCAATGCCACTACTACTGAAGGACTCTCCTATAGTACTAGATTCATCGAGTGCTACAAGTGGGTTTTCACACCTGACGAGTACGTCTCCAACAACAGAACTTTACATCTCGTGAAGCATAACATGACATACAATGCCAGTGAATTTATAATAACCCCAAGTAGCTGTGCTGCTCTGACTTGTATTCCAGAAGAACTGTCTCCTCATGCTGCATATTTAGATGTTGTGGTTGCTGGTTCGTGGTTTGCGTCAATAGTTGTGCTTATTCTGTCTATACTCATCCATGGTTTAATAATCGTAAGACAAAAACAACATCATATGAAACCATTCATATGCCACAGTCTTTGCCTCTTATTCTTCTATGTAACCCTGCTTACCGGCCAATTCACTCAGAGTGGTTCGTGTAAACAGCCCACCTGGCATGTATGGCTTCACCAAGCATTAACTTCTGTTGGTAGTTTCCTACTTATGGCCGCTTCAGCTTGGTTGAACGTTATTTCGTTGCACATGTATCGACGTTTCCACCCCATCTTTATGTTCCATAGGTTTTCAATGATGAGTCATACCCAGAAATTCTTTTATCAGTCAGTGTACTCGTGGGGCATATCGACTCTGTGCTTGCTCATCGCTTTTGGCTTAACATTAATGAATTTCCCTGAGTCGGAAGCTTCGTTATGCTTAAGTTTAACTACTGGCACTGTTGTGCAAATGGGTTTCCTGGGGGCCATTTTCGGAACGTTGTCTCTTTTCAATTACGTGTGCTTTTTCATGGTGGTCCGAAACGTTTGGAAAGCAAGGAGGCAAGCTAGACGTCATAGCATTCGTTCAGAAGAGTCTTTAGGACAATTTTCTGTGTAAGTAAACCTTAAACCTTAAACCATAAACCCTCCTTGCATTGTAGAAAAATTGTGGCACAGGCTTTCTGTCGGCTATCAATGGTTAACCGATATTTTACATCGGGACGTATCAAAACCAAAGTTTGGGCTTTTATAGTTTTCGTGCGACCCATCTTGGAGTATGCCAGCCCAGTGTGGTCCCCATCACTGCTGAAAGATGTGGACTTGGTTGAGTCGGTACAGCGCAAGTTCACTAAGGGACTACCTGGTTTTCGCAACATCCCTGCATCAGAGCGTTTAAGAAGGCTTGGGCTTGAGACCTTGGAGCTGCGTAGGTTAAAATCTGATCTTGTGTTGACATTCAAGATTCTCCATGGTTACTTGGGTGTTTAACTGCCGCTTTTCGATTTTAGTCTTGTCACCCACACGAGGGGACATGCACTGAAGTTGCGCACACAGCCTTCGCATCTAAATTGCAGGAAATATTTCTTTGCTGTTCGTGTAGTTCCTGTCTGGAATTCGCCCAGTGAAGAAACTGTTGCGGCGAACTCGATTGCCTCTTTCAAAAGACATTTAAGTAAGACGGACTTAAACAGGTTCTTGCTTAGAAATTACTGAGCTTTTAAAATTAAATTGGGAGTGGTATTAGTGGCTTCAGCCCTTCCACCTACCCGACCGCCGCTAGTAGAGTGGTCAAATATTATTATTATTATTATTATAAGTATAAAATGGATTAGTACGGCCGTAAAAAGAAAACGTCTGGTTTGTCAGAGAAAACCATTTAAAAACGACCAGGCATTTTTTTTTGTAAATTTCTATGTGATATTGCAAAACACCTACACGTAAAAGAATTGCAATCCGGTATTAGATTTAGTAAGTCTAGTAGGCATGGTTTTATTTTATTTATTTAGTTTTTATTTATTTTAAGTTCTAAAAGAGTTGTAGTTTCAACTAAGCCACCATCGTCGACTCGATCTCTTTAAATTCTTTCCCGGACATGTTGTTAATTGGACAGGAATAGACAAAAAAAAAGGGAACGACCACAGATGCAAAGAGCTTTAACGTCTCACTGTGTCACGTTCAGGCGTGGCGTTCGAGATTAGCTTTTGGTATCAGGCCTTGCCACTTGTTCGGCCCGCAATGCTAATCGTGTTATATCTGGATAGTTCAAGACGCTGCCTCGATGGCGCTAGCTACCACGAAAAACTTACTAGGAAACAAGCATACTAGGAATCATAACAAAAGAATTGTAAACAAAACAGCGGCGGCGGTAACTTCTACATTTGCGTACACATAAGTAATCATTAAGGTAAACGTGTTATAAACTTGAACACTGGGGATAAAAATTAGTAGATATTCTTTCTACTAATACTTTGAATAATGCTGATGGAATTGAATAACTAACTGAATTATCGTTATGTACTGCTGTCATCGCCCCAAAACTTAAGGCTATAAAATAAAAAGGGAGGAGATGCAGAACCAGGTGGCGTTCCAAGAATCGCATTTGATAATGACATTGAGTTTATGCGATCGTTTTAGTATAATGGCCTCTCTGACATTCTCCGTAAAAAGTGAACAAAAATTAAAATAAAATTGTATGGAATTGAACCATCAATGTCACATGGAATCACATTGGACGTTTAAAGTGGACAGTGTTAACAAATGCTTTTTAATCTATTAGTATGCTCGAGTCCCTGTTTGGGCGCCAATATGTAGTGATCTCGAGATTACGACTACCAGGATTGCTCAGCCAGAAAAATAAATATAATTAAAGAACTCAGTTTATTCCACACTTGGCTGTCGAGTCCCAGAAAAACGCCCAAAGGTGGGCGAGTGACGGAGGTTGAACAGACGTGCGTTCCTCCTTGAAGCTGCCATGACGCTTACACTCTATTGAGAGGGGGAAAAAGTGGCGATGTCACGTGAAGAGAATGCCTTAAGGGAGAAGGCTTGTTAAGAAGTGGGGAACGGGAGTTGCAACCTGACAAGTGTGCGTATTTGACCTTTGTTTTCATTTTTTTGCAGCATTTACATTTACCTGAAGCTTATGGTAGCATCGGGTGTTTTCTGGATTTTGGAGATCGTACGTTGGACCACAAGTCGTAACAAACCACAGTCATACTTTTGGATTATCACCGACACATTATGCGGCGCTCAAGGAATTTGGCTGTTCCTCATTTATTGCTGCAACTCGTCTGTCATGAAGGTTTTGAAGGAAGAGATGAAGAAATTCCACAAGTGATAAAGAAGTCTGCAAGTGGTGTTGGATTTAGAAAACTTAATACTTGTTTCTGTTGAAATGGGTTTATTGGTTACAGGATACTGCTGATGACTTTGCCGTACAGTGTGTACATACTCAGTAATTGATAATAAATCCAGAAATGCAAAGAAAACATTAAAAATTCCATTAATTGACCAGTAGGCTCTACATGAATAAAGTCCAGAGTGCACTCTAACGTTTAAAGATTCATACTTGAAAAGTAAAGTTAATGTAAAGTTCCAACATTTAATTAATTGGGAATTTGTTGCTCATTGGAATACATTACATTGAATTGAATCACGAAGCATAACAATCATATATTCTTTGTAGGTTTCAAACCCTACATATTTCCGTACTGACTGCATCCTGCCTCTGGGTGCCATAAGTTAATCTTCGTGCCAGTTTTGGTAGTTCCACGATCAAATTCACAAATTTACGGGATTATAGTGTAGAATGTTATAATCTCAGGTTTTCTTGGCTTCACTCACTTTCAAGCGAAGTGAGCGAGGTCAAATACTCAACTGAGTTTGGATTTTGTACCTGTTTGTCTCTGTGTGTGTTTAACTATTTGGAACACCATAATGCTCACAGTTTTGTTGTGATTTGGTTGAAATTTCATGACAAGGAAGTTTTGATGCGTTAAATCAAAGACTACAAAGATGAGATTCTTTTCTCAGGTATTTTCGAAGATAGTTGGGTTTTCCGTTTCTTGGCTAAGCCGATTTTCAGTAGTGGTGTTAAGGGAGCCCGATCTGTAAGCCTAGTGGTACAGGATACGACATTGTACAACTCAAATCCAATTGTAATAATACACCATAATGAAAATGCTTTTTAGTGGGGTAAATACGCCAATTAAACAGGGTGACTTTTGCATTTTAGTGACAAAAGTACTATATTTGGCAGAGATTCTAATTTAGGTACACCACGAAATCTGGATATAGGGCTAACTGAATTTTTAAAATCAGAAGTGGAAACCGAAAGTGCCTAATTTTAGCCGTGAGCCAAACCAAAAAAATAGCTTGACCAGTCTCCATGTATGGGAAAAAGTGCTTAAAATATGGCACATCATACCTGAATACTATTCTTCACATTTCAAGGCATGACAGCTGAATGATAGGTAGCTTAAGGGCAGAAACGGATGTCAAAAGGTCAAATTTTGGACGAAAAATCACATTTTTGTTATTTTCTGCTAAACCATTGCTTTTACGAAAAAAAAACACGTCTCAACATAATTAAAGGACTTCGAAGTTAGATCCTTTTTTGCCTAAATTAAAAATTTGCCAGGTTCAATGGTTTGAAATTGTGAGATACTGTGACGTAATCAGCCAATATATGGATCACGTGACCTAGTGTACTAGAAACTTGGGAGTACATGCAGGAAGGAAACACACGTTATGATCATGCTATCAACACGGCTACAACAATGGATGACTCGTTGTTGTTAGAACGATGTTGTTTGTCCTGTAAGTGTCACAACAATCATGTGATCCACGCAGCAAAGCAATAGCTCTCTACAGCTTCCCCTTAGATCAGTTTCACTGCAATAGCAGGAGTTACTACCCGATGGTCCAATTTGCCTGTGAAGTAACTAATAAGCTGAAATCAATATAAAAATTCATACACTAACCAAAAATCAAACCTGATAAGAACGTTATTTGGTTTAACTGCTGTAAAAGAGTTATAATCCTGTAAGTGTAGCAGTGTATGGCTGAATAAGGTCCGTACCCTATATTGTAGCTGCCTAATGGCACAAGACGACATCAGCTAAAGAAGAGACAGACCCTGTATTGTAGCTGCTTAATGGCTGAAGAGGACCCGTATCTATAGAGCTGAAATTGGCTCCAGATCCTGTATTTTAGATGCCTAATTGATGGAGAAGACCTGGATCTTGTATTATAGTTGCATAATGGATAATGAATGCGCCGTAGCTGCATAACGGCTGAAAAAGACCGTATTAAGGCCCTATTAAGCAGCTCTATTGTGTTGTAGCTGCTTAATGGCTCAGAAAATACGGTTCCTGCATTGTAGCAGCCTAATGGCTGAAAAAGAGCTAAATGCTGTATTGCAGCTGCTTAACGGCTGAAGATGACGTCAAATCCTGTATTGTAGCTATCTAACGGTCGAAGCAGGCCCAGGAATTGCATTATAGCTGCCTAATGGCTAAAGAAATCACAGATTCTACAGGCTACAGCAGTCACACGTGAACTAAGGAGCAGAATCATTTAACCCTGTCTTTAGACTAGATAGAAGGAAGAGCAATATTACATGTGCAAGTGTTAACAACATGAGTGGATGCTAGACACTGTCTGTGTGGCCAGACTCTTCATAAAGAATAATATGCCAGTAAATGTTTTGAGACTAGAAACCTGATTGTTGCGTAATATCTATATATATGTATAATACGGTTAGGTTGGGCAAGGAAAGAGAGCGAGCGACCGACAAGCAGGGGAAGCAGGGATGGAGGGGAAGCAGGGGGAGGGGGAGCAGGGATGGGGATATTCAGACCACACAATAGGGGTATCCGGGTCCGGGGCGGGGGGAGGACCACGACAGGCGGTGCGGGATGGGAAAGGGGTTACCAGGGGGGAATGGGGGAAATCTGACCATACTATGGCAGAATGTAAGTGGGTAGGCAACAGGGGAGTTCGGAGAAGGAGGCCGGGGGCAGTCGGCGCCCTTCTTATTACATACTGCCCACCTGCCGGGGGGACAGCTAGTTATGAGTAGAGAATCCTGCTCCGATCTGTGCTGCTGTAAATAGGTAGCCATCTGGATAACGCTGCTTGAGGGCTGACGAAGATGAAGAAGAGATAAACCTAATTTGTATAGCTCCTGGAAAGTAGAGGACAGATAAACCTGGTTTGCAACCGAAAAGGTCACTTAACTTTCAATACAAGTCGTAAGATGACGAGCTTCCACAATTCATCAGTCCAGTGTCAGAAAAGCTGAGAAAGAAAATTTGTTCGGGGCATTCCCTGAAGAAGAGATACGTCTGTCAGCCATAAAGAGGAATAGGCGAGCTAAACTGACCTTCTGAAGGACTGAACTCCCCGCATCTCCAGATGTACCCACACAGCACTCTGAAGGGTGAGGGTGTCTCATATCCTAGCAAGGACGTGTCTGGAAACACAGTTTGAAAGCAATCTGAAAGCTCAAGTTTATGACCATTGACTACAACACAGGCAGAGGTAGAACGAATTCTTCTCTTCTTTCTCCGAAAGTTGAGGAGCAAACCCTCATAAGGTCATACGAAAAAAAGGGTAATTGGTTAATTTTCCATATTGATCTTGCTTATGATATCCTTATCATTAAACACTGATGGTAATGTGATGAGCTTTGTGTCTGAGAATCAGTGTTTGCAGTTAGGTGAAAGTGTATTTTGCCAACAAGACCAATAAAACGGTTTTGCTATAAGTAAGAACCGATTAATGGCTAATTGTGTACTATTATGTTGTTCATTTTTACTGAATTTTAACTTTTACTGAATTCTAACTACTACTGAATTTTAACTACTACTAAATTTTAATTTTGAGCTGTTACTATGCCATTACTAAACAAAAATAATGTAACTATTTAGTGTCATCTAAAAGAAGGACTTTTTTTTTTTACAGTGTTTATAAAATAGCTTGCTTAACTGAGGGGACAGAGCAATGTCAAAATGTTTACGCCCCTACATCAATACTAAAGAGCAGTTATGGCTCAGACCATAATTACAGAAAAATATTTTTGTTGACTTCATTGATTAGAGGACCTCTACACCTATCGGATGAACTTATCTACAGCATTTTCTAAGATTAGTAATGACATAATGGCAGTTGAACATCTAAAGTCATGAATACATACTTTTCATAACAAAAAAGAAGAGTGGCCATTGTTCAGGTAATATTTAAGCAATTTCTAACCACACCATCGAACCTGGCAAAAGCTTTTATTTCGACAAGAAAAGCTCTAAATTCGATTTAATTTAATTATGTTGAGAAATTGTTTTTTTTTTATTTTTTGTAAAAGCAACGGTTTAGCAGAAAATGACAAAAATGTGATTTTTCGTCCAAAATTTGACCTTTTGACCTCCGTTTCAGCTTTTCAGCTACCTATCAGTCAGCTGTCATGCCTTGAAATGTGAAGAATAATATTCAGGTGTGATGCGCCACATTTTAAGCACGTTTTTCCGTTGATGGAGACTAGTCAAGCTACTTTTTGGTTTGGCTCACGCCTAAAAATAGGCACTTCTGGTTTCCACTTTAGGTTTGAGAAATTCAGTTGGCCCTATCTCCATATATCATTGGTATACGTAAATTAGCATTTGTGCCGAATATGGTGCTTTCCTCAATAAACTGCAGAAGTTTAGGCTTATTTATCCCACTATTTAGTGAGAAGAATGCAGAAAAAAACTACAAATGGTATAACAATACTGTTACTTCCAATTTCAACCTTTCTGAAACAACGCAGTCGCTTCATCATTTCTACAACAGACTTGTAAGTAAAACTGTTAAATGAATACTGTCATGAAACTGCCGGAGAACGTTTGACAAATGGGTTGAATATGGAAGCAAAAGCGCATCTGGCCGTCATACAAGCCATCCCATGAAATGGGTTAAAGAAAATACTCAGTTTTGCACTACATTTTGAGATTGCAGTGATTTGTTTCCAACAGTTTATTACGAATTTTAAGTGGCAGTCCGTTATTTGAATCATCGGACGCTTAATCGAAAATCTGAATAGTTGGTATTGAGAGATCTCTTTCTGGACAACGAAAAACTCTCGCGGTTTGGCCAGAGGTTTACAGTGGTTTGATTTTCAAAACTCCGTGAAGAGCAGTGCTTCAATTATAAAATGAAAGAAGAAGCCACTAACGGAGCCTTTAAATTTAACTTTGAATTCTGGTTAAAATCATTGGATACTAAATACAGATGCCAACCTATTTACGTTGCCTTTTGGACTTATATGTCAGACTGCCTGAGCGGGGAATCGAACCCAGGATTCCCTACCGCTGAGCCAGACTGACACGGCCAAAAGGAAACGTCCATAGGCAGCATTTAACACGTGCATATATACATATAAACAAACACTTTCCAATTCGATTTCCTGCTCAGGCAGTCTGACATGTAAGTCCAAAAGGCAACGTAAAATAGGTTTGCATCTGTATTTAGTTATTTCTTGTGAGACTTTGGCTTCCCCGTCTTTAATCATTGGATACATTACAATAAAAATATACGCGCAAGCACATGTATGTTCATGAACCACAAAATATCACGTGGAATTTCTTTTTCCATGTGCGTGTATTTTTATTGTAATGTAATGACGGGTGTACATCAAGCAGTATTTAATTTTTATTTAAAAGCGCTGTTGATGGTTTCTTCCGACGGCATCGATTTGCCGAAAGATTTTCTTACAGGGTATGAAAGTGAGGACGTGGGATAAGTTCGTTTGTGCTACTAATGCAAGTGAGATTTTTGCTTTTTAAGATGTTTGCCTATCCTTGCAAAGTACCTTCAGGGTGTAAATCATTCGTGAAATTGGGATGCATACCTACCATGCATGGAAAAAATGTCGCAAATGTTTCGCATTTCCCACAAAATATTTTATTACTGAATACATTGTGAAATCAGTTTAGTTATAGTTAGGTGATAATGTTTGATTGGTAATGAATCAAATAATAATATCATTACTTTTAGCCTTTTATTGCTCTTTGTGTTAGTTTTTATTACCGTGTTATTTTTTTTAACGTGGTTCACTTTAGAACTGTTTGTTTTAAATTGTGAGGATGAGGTTCCCTGACACCTGCGTCAGTTCGCAGGGATTTACGTCTCTTTCACACTTTGTTAACGTGTCATTCAATGACTTATTATCTTAAGTTCCTGATGCGTGTCCACAGGTATTGCAAAGTAGAAAAAAAACCTGTAGCTGTCTTTCGTAATGATATTATTGTGGTAAACATTTTTATTTTAAAATAGCAATGAGTTGTGGCATGAGTGCTTGTCTTGCTGGATGGTAGAAAACACGCTATCACGGGTGGAGAATATTTTCCCCGTTAACGAAAGCATGTTATGCTCTATGCCAATGGTGATTTTATCTGCAGTGTCTTTGTTTGTAGTGTGCAGTATTTACAACTCTCAAAGAAGCAAGTCAGATCCCTCTACTGTGGAATGTTGCGAGCACTGGATGAGGCTAAGCAAACTTACTTTGTCGGCCGGAGTCAAAACTTTCCAAAGAAATAAGCAAGTTCGCAACAGCAAACCAGTACACATGAATTTCGCGAAATACAAAGTGAACACACGATTCCACTACATTCGAGGCAAAAGTAGGATTAGGTCAAGAGTTCGGAAATCTGCAATCAGCAACAGTGTGAATATCAGTTTTAATGCAGAGCTGTTTGGCAATGCCACTACCACTGGAGGAGTCTCCCGTGGTGACAGATTCATCAAGTGTTACAAGTGGATTTTCACACCTAACGAGTATGTGCACAACAACATAACATTACATCTCGTGAAACATAACATGACATACAACACTAGTGAATTCATAATAAGCCCAAGTAGCCGAGAAGCTCTAACTTGTATTCCAAAAGAACTGTCTCCTCACACTGCATATTTAGATTTTGTGGCTGTTGGTACGTGGTGTGTGTCAATCGTCTGTATTATTCTGTCAGTGCTTATCCATGGTTTAATCATCGTAAGACAAAATCAACATCATATGAAACCATTCATATGCCACAGTCTGTGCCTCTTAGTATTCTATGTAACCCTGCTTATTTGTCAATTTACTCGGAGTGGCCCGTGTAAACACCCCACCTGGCATGTATGGCTTCACCTAGCTTCAACCTCTGTTGGTACTCTCTTTATTACAGCCAGTATAGCTTGGTTGAACGTTATTTCGTTAGATATGTATCGACGTTTCCACCCCATCATTATGTTTCGTCGGGTTTCAATGATAAGTCATAAACAGAAATTCTTTTACCAGTCCGTATACTCCTGGGTCATAGCGTTACTATGCGTACTCATCGCATTTGGCTTCGTATTTATAAATTCCCCTGAGTCTGACGCTTGGAGGTGCATAAGTCCAATAACTGGCAGTGATGTGCAAATAGGTTTTATGCAGGCAGTTTTCGGAACTTTGTCTCTTTTCAATTACGTGTGCTTATTCATGGTGGTCCGAAACATTTGGAAAGTAAGGAGCCAAGTCAGACGCCATAGTCTTAATTCAGAACCGTCCTTCCGGCAGTTTTCTGTGTAAGTATAAAATGGATTAGGATGGTTCCGAAAAGAAAATATATCGTTTCTCAGGTCAAAAACCATTTCATGACAATCCGGCAAGCATGCGTATTTTATTTTTTTTAACAAAAATAACAAATCACATAACAAAAATTGCAATCTGATGTAAGCCGTAATAGGCCTAGGAGTCCAAGTGTTACTTTATTTTATTTTTTTTATTTATCATGAAGTTCTAAAAGAATCGTGATCATTTATCTGGTTTTGAGTTACCGATATTCAACGAACCGAACCGATACAGCGATGTGACAAACAAGAACAAGAAACGAAAAGCTCTAAAGCCACTTAAAAAAAGAAAGTTTGTTCCGGGATTATTTCTTAACAAATCGGTGCGGGCGGAATTTTATTTTTTATTTTATTATTTTTCGGCCCTCTTTCCTTACATTTTTGGGAACTACTTTTTATTTTGGGTAAAAAAAAAGAACACTGCCTCCTATCACGCAACAGCTGCCGCTTTGGCCTTAAAAAGCTTATAGTTTACTGGCCGAGACCTTCTATTCTATTCTTTTGCTTACCACGAGCCCGTAAAATATGACAAAAAAAGTAATTTTGTATTTTCGTTCCTCACTATGGACCATTTTGATCTGTAACTGCTATTTTGCCGCGTCGTTTTGCCGCGTCGTGTGTCTAAATTTCAGTCTAAAAGTTTGTAACGAGCCTTTGTACTGAAATTGCTAAAAACAATGTAAGAATAATGGCGGCGGCGTGCCAATAAAGCAACATGACCCGCGGTGGCGGAAGTGACGTCTGATTTCTGGCCGGTGGCTTCGGCGACTTGTAACGGAGTGGTACGGCGGAGCACAAGTCTGCCTGTCAACCAACGATGTAGAACATTTTTTCTAAGACATAAGACATTCGTTAAGCTTGCAGGATGGCAATTGATATTTTGTACTAGTTTTTTACATTGGCGTAGTTTGAAGCATGCGTAGTTCTGTTATTTAATTTTAATGATGAAGGAACGCCTCATTACTGCCTTAAAACTAAGGAGGGAAAAAGGTTTACCCTTCACCCCTCTTGCTTTCTATGGTTTACATAAAGACCTACCTTCTTCCGACTTTTGCCCTTCCCATGGAACATTTAGATTTAACTTAATGTAATAAACCGTCACTGACAAGAAAGCCAACATGGATCACCTTTACGTAGCAAATTTCACTACTCCTGTCATCGCTCAAAAAATTAAAGCTAAAAACTAAACTAGAAAGGGCGGGATGTAGTGTAGAGCAACAAGGTACTCCGTGAATCGTATTTGATATTGATACAGAGTCTATAGAGCAGTGACATTTGCCGCCATATTGGCACCAGTATGGGTTATGGAGGGCATAACTACAAGGTGCACTACTTAAAAATGGTGGGAAAAACAACGGAAGAGCGGATTTCTTAGTCTTAAAATAACGTTGTTTTCTTCCTCAACAAAAATCGCGCGTTTTATGTCTAAGGAATCGCTCTTCACAGCATCGGCTTCAGTATGACGCCCTTCTGTTTCTCTCTGTAGTGCCCCTTGCAGCTAACCCATTAAGGCTCCAGCATAGAGTTATATACAATAATACTACGTCGTGTCACTGCTCTATTGGATGATTTTAGTCTAGTCGTAACTCTATAAATATCAAACGAACACTTAGGATAAAACTATATGGAATTAAACCACCAATATCAAATGGTACACCATTTGACGTTTAAATATATAAGCGTAGATGAATGCTTTTTAATAGATCAGTGTACGTATTTTACATTTGTTTCCTTTTTTTTTTTACAGCATTTACATTTACCTGAAGCTAATGGTAGCATCAGGAGTTTTATGGGTTTTGGAGACCGTACGTTGGATCACAAATCGTTACAAACCACAGTCAAACCTTTGGATTATAATCGATATATTATGCGGAGCTCAAGGAATGTGGCTATTTCTCATTTACTGCTGCAATTCTTCTGTCATGAAGCATCTGAAGGATGAGATTCAGAAATTCCACAAGTGATAAGAAACTTCTGCAGGCTGTATTGGATTGTAGAAAACTCCGGCTAAAACTAAGCATGAGTTTGTTATTTTTAAGATACTACAAATAGAGTTGCCATACAGCTTGTATATACACAAACAATGAAAAGAAAACCAAAGAAAACCAAACGGCATATTTCATTAACTGGCCAGTATGCTCTACACTAATAATGTCACCGAGTGTACTTTGAAATCTAGAAGTCAATAATGTTTGAAGATACATACTAGAAGAGTAAAGTTTATTGTAAAGTTTCATCATTATTGGTGCTCATTGGAAATGCTTTATGTAGAATACCCCTTTGTAGAATGTTACGAAGCATAACAATGCAATTCTGTGTACTTTGTGGGGTTCAAACCCTACACATTACTCTGTCGACTGCTTCCTTTCTCTGTGTGCTATTAGTTACTTTGCGTGCCAGTTTTGGTAGTTCTACGATCAATTTTGAATTTGTGTAGTCAACCAAGTAAAACATCCTCAAACTTGCGAGATTATAGTATAAATTGTTATAACCATATGGCTTTGTTAGCCGAGCAAGTGAAGGGAACGAGATCGAGTACCCAACTGATTTTGCATCTCTTAGTGTGTGTATGTGTCGTTCGGGACTCGAAATGTTTGCAGTTTTGTTGAGATTTGAATGAAATTTCATGAAAGGGAGCTTTATTGTATTCGAGGTGAAATTCCTATCTCAAATATGTTCTGAGATAATTGGTCATTCCATTGGATGGAGAATTAAGTTATGCTAAATAAAAAAAGCACCTATACTGCTAAATAAGTACCTATAGTGCTGTTCTACCTCCAATTAATTAATAATGATTAAGGGAGCCCAACATGTAAGGTTAGTGGGCCCAAGATCGATACGAAAAATTGTCTACTGACAATTCTATTTGTGTGAAGAATGCAGAAAATAATTACAAACGGTATAAAAAAAAACACAGTTACTGCCAATATCAAACTTTCTGAAACAATGCGGTCGCTTTTTTGTCGTTTCTACAGCAGATCTCGTGCTTGGTGGATAAGCTACCCAGACGCACTTGTAAAAAATTGGTGTTGGCTGTTGGGTTCCTTTGCTTGGCAGTGTTCACTTCAGCGTTATTTTGCTTCATATTCAGGAATTGCCGTGTAAGATGGAAACATAAATAATGAAAATTAGCTAATGTATTATAGCATCTTTTGCTCGGCAGTAGGCGGAAAATGAGAAAGGATGAAAGACCCACAGATTGTTTTAATTTTTTAATTTTTAACCTTTTAAAATGGAGCCAACCACTGTATTGCTCCGAAATATTACGTATCGGTGTTTTAAACGTTTTATGCGTCGAGCTTGAGTGTCTTTATTTTTAACAAATAAATTGGGACTTTTATTCCATTAGGGTAAATATAATGATAGTAAAAAATAGCACAAACTGCGCTAAATGCGAGTACCAAAATTTAAACTTCAATAAACCTTAATGGAAAAATAAGTTAAGTAAAAAATGTGCAACACTTAGCACATACCCCTACCCAAGCCTAAATCAATGTCAGCAAATTATTATTTTTAATTCGCCAAGCCAAACCACTGTATTGATTCTTTTATTTTGGTCCTAGTGTTCTGTTCCGTTGGTTCTATCCCCCCCCCCCCAAAAAAAAATCTGATACGTCCGAAAATAAAATACACGTTTTTCATCAAAATGGTAAACGTAGTACCAAGAATTTATAGGGTTGGGGAGGAGAATTTGTAACTCTAAAAAGTCCCTATTGAAACGTGTTACATTCATTCCTATTAGTTCCGTCCGAGTTTTCAGAGGGTGCCACGCGTTCCATCTGGTAATTTTTGCTCATTTTTCAGCCCAATTCTAAAGTAAACTACATTACAACTACACTAAACTAAATAATAATTAAATGCAAGCTAGTTTCGTTGAGTTTAGTTTAATTTCAGGCTAAAAACGGAATAGAAATTCCCACATAAAACTCATGGCGCCCTCTATAAACACAGACGGAACGAGGAATAAATCTAAAACGCTTGAGAAGGGGTCTCAGTCACAAATTCTCCTCCCCAACCCCATAAATTCTTGATGGTACTAAATAGAATATTACTTTGCCTTTCGAAAATAAAAAAAAAAACTGTTAAAATAAATTAGCCTGGGAAAGAGCCCGGGAAAAGTAAATTACGAAGTGTCCTTTCCTAATTGTCGGGTAGGTATCTTATGAAAATGAGTTTTTGTAGTCAACTATATCATTTATAAGCAAAGCAATACGTTAGACATTAAACGTGTCACATCCTCAGTTTCTTGATTTGTGTCGACGTTCATACAATGACTTATTCATTTGTCACAACCTATACAGAGGATTTTTTTTTGTCATGGCTTTACTTATGATGATATCATCTCGGTCTCGGCAGTGACGGTCTCTGTCTCACCTAATAAATTTTCTTTCATATCAGTCTCGTATCGTCTCTATGTATTGAGAAGAGACTGAGGCGAGAAAGACTTATCTTGTCTCATCGCTGTTTTAGCTGAACGATTTTGTTTTCTATAGAAACTTTATGTTCGTGAAACTCGTTTTCCAATATTGGTTCCTGAATCTAATAATTGGAGGTAATTCAATCCCGGGACCAAGGGCACTTGCACATTGGAGGAATTTGGGGCATGCGCATTTGCCCTTTTTTCGGATGTCGTTTCGGTAGATAAAGTATGAAGAAATACCACTACAACAGTGGAAAAAGCCATTAAAACAAAAGGCTAGTCGAGGATTGCAGTACTGAATCATGCGTTCCAAGCTTTTTCTAGATCAGTTTTTTCTAGATACCTATTTTTGTAGAACTCGGCTTGCAGGGTCGGAAAAATAGTTGCCTGCGTTTATTTATATCTTCCATTCAAAAGGTTGCTCTTTGTCCCTTTTTTTAGCCCTCTTTGCCCTTTTTACCGATGGTGCTCCCACCTTTACGAAAGCCTGCTGATACCTATGCCCGACACGAAGATCATTGTTGGTAAAATTAGCACCATTGGACATTGTTGTTTGAACACTATGTCTAGTTATAGTGAGAGTTAAATGTGTGGGGTCAGTTTTTGTACTGTTAAACAGAATTATAATCATGATATTAACAAACTAGTTTACCAAGTATTAAGTTATTGAATCCAGAAATCGAGAAGCTTTATGTGGAACCTTTACATTTTTGTACCTACTCAGCATTAATATTTAACGACAAACTTTTTTGCTAATAGGCCAGATGATTTCGGTGTTGAACCTTGTTTATCGAATACGTTTGGGTAAACTTCGATTTTGCATGATTTAAAGTTGTTTAATTAAAATGATTTTTCTGAATTTCGGGATTTTATCATGATCAAGATTTAGCAACTAATTGGCTATTAAATTCCCTAAATGTTGATGTTCGGTGCTTTGTATTTGAAAATTCGTTTATTTGGAATCAAACAAACCTGAGACGAGTTTGCAACATTTTGTGATTTAGCATGATTAATAGCGTTAGTGTCAGTCTTCCATTCTGTTTGTGTTGTGAACTTTATCATTACTTTTTAACGTGCTGCAATTTAGAAGGATTGTTTTGAATTGTGGGGCTTATGTTTCCATGTCACATACATCAATTCGCGTGCAAGATATCTCTCACAGTTGCATTTCCTATTTTTCTTACATACTTCCTGGAATTGTGAAATTTAACTAGTTTCATGATGCGTGTCTTTATTGTTCTGCCTGCAGATACTAATAGCTTTTAACTTAGCAACTACTTCTTACGTAAATGCTTATGACGTTTCTCTTAGTTAATGGAAAAGTGTGGTTTAGAATATTTTTCCTATCATCTGACAAATGATATGCTCTTTGCCAATAGTGATTTATCTGCAGTGGCTTTGTTTGCAGTATGCTTGTGCAGTATTTACAACTCGAAAATCAGCAAGACAGATCCTTCAGTTGTGGAATACTGCAGGCACTGGATACGCAAAACTACTCTGCCGACCAGAGTTAAAACTTTCAAACAGCAACCCAGTACAAAGAAATTTCGTAAAATACGAAGTAAATATGCAATTCCACTATGTTCAAGGCAAACATAGGATTAGATCAAGAGTTCAGAACTCTACCGTCAGTAATAGTTTAAATGCCAGTTTTAATGCAGAGCTGTTTGACAATGTCACTACTACTGAAGGACTCTCCTATACATTCATCAAGTGCTACAAGTGGGTTTTCACACCTGACGAGTACGTCTCCAACAATGGAACATTACATCTCGTGAAGCATAACATGACATACAACGCTAGTGAATTTATGATAACCCCAAGCAGCCGTGCAGCTCTGACTTGTATTCCAGAAGAACTGTCTCCTCATACTGCATATTTAGATTTCGTTGCTGTTGGTTCGTGGTTTATGTCAATCGTTGGAATTATTCTGTCAATATTTATCTATGGTTTAATAATCATAAGACAAAATCAGCATCACTTGAAACCTTTCATATGCCACAGTCTGTGCCTCTTAGTCTTCTATGTAAACCTGCTTATTGGTCAATTTACTCAGAGTGGCTCGTGTAAAGAGCCCACCTGGCATGTATGGCTTCACCAAGCTTCAACATCTATCGGTAGTTTCTTACTGATGGCCACTCCAGCTTGGTTGAACGTTATTTCCTTCGATATGTATCGACGTTTCCACCCCATTACTATGTTTCATCGGTTTTCAACATTAAGTCATAACCAGAAATTCTTTTATCAGTCCGTATACTCGTTGGGCATACCATCACTAGGCTTGCTCGTCGCTTTTGGATTCATATTAATAAATTTACCTGATTCAGAAGCTGGGATGTGCTTCAGTCCAACTACAGGCAATGTTGTGCAAATGGGTTTTCTGGGGGGAGTTTTCGGAACTTTGTCTCTTTTCAATTACGTGTGCTTTTTCATGGTGGCCCGAAATATTTGGGATGCAAGGAGGCAAGCTAGACGCTATAGTATTAATTCAGAAACGTGTTGTGGGCAATTTTCCGTGTAAGTATAAAATGTCTCATTTCTCTGGTCAAAACTATTTCAAAACAACCAGGCATTTATTTATTATTTTTTAAAAGTGATACTGCAAAATAGCCACACATAAAAAAATTGTAATCTCACAGTAACTTTGGCAAGTCTAGTAGTTACAAAGTTATGTTTTCAGGAAAGCCATCAACGTCGTCTCGATCTCTTTAAATTCTTGCTCCACTCGTCATTAATTGGCCAGAATTGGACAAAATGGGAACGACCACAGGTACAGAGAGTTACCGACTCACTGTGTCATGTTCAGGTCACGTCAGTCACGAGAAAAGACTGCTTCCAGTTAAACATGGCAGCACCCATGGGGAAGAGAAGGGTTTTGGTGTTCAGTCAGGTGGGAGATTGGCTTAACATTGAAATGAGGTATAACAGAAGTTTTTTTGCAGCAAGTTGGCCTTCTACATGCCCCTTGTCGGACTGTGCAGGGTGCCACTCTGGCACCTTCGGGGAATTTTTTTTAATGAACGTTAAAGGGCGAAATCGGTGGCCAAAAGACAGTTTTTTTTTTGCTTTAACTTCTTAACTGTTGATCAGATCGAAAAATACAGAACACAAGTTTAAAACAAAGTTAAATTTTTTTCAGGAAAGGTACTATTCAACTTTGACGTAAAAGTTAACCCTTATGCACCATTGTGTATCTTGAATAGAAACCATCCTACACCCATTGAAAGGTCTTATCGTAATGACGTTGCGGCGAAAGCTTATGGGGATTTTCTACTTCAAAGTGCTCCTATGCCCTATCTAACTACCCTAGATGGACATACTCCAGATGCCAAATATCTCCTTATTTTCCAGTATCTACTGTCTATTCCCACTGGGTTTGTGCCTAAATCTCTGGTCTTCGCTCCCAGAAGTCCTGGGTTCGATCCCCAGATTCACGTTTTTTCCCCCGTCAATTCTAAGTCTCCAAATACCAAATAACACCCTTCTTTTCAAGTATCTGCTGTGTATTCCCGTTGGTTGTGTAGCTAAGGCTCTACTCTTCACTCCTACTGGTCCTGGGTTCGATCCCCGGAGTGGCCATATTTTTTTCCCTGAAAAATAAAAAAATCTCAAATTCTTTAGATAAACAGGAAAAGAACAGGCAATAAACGTACTGTACGACAAACATTCAGTCAGATTTTAATATTTTACTTTGTTGACGTAACTGCAAGTCGACCCAACAAACTTCGGAACTGCGACTCGTGATTATAGAGCAGTGACATTTGCCGCCATATTGGCCCCAGATTGGCACCAGTATGGGTTTTGGAGGGCATAACTACAAGGTGCACTACATAAAAATGGAGGGAAAAACAACGGAAGAGCGGATTTCTTAGGCTTAAAATAACGTTGTTTTCTCCAACAACAAAAATCGTGCGTTTTAGGTCTAAGATATCACTCTTCACAGCATCGGCTTCAGTATGACGCCCTTCTGTTTCTCTCTGCAGTGCCCCTTGCAGCTATCGCATTAAGGCTCCAGCATAGAGTTATATACAATAATACTACGTCGTGTCACTGTTCTATAGGACCTACCCTCCTCCTACTTTTGCCCATCCAATGTAAAATAGCATTTGCAACATTTACATTTGACTTAATGTAACAAAACCATCACTCACAGTAAGCCAAAGTGGAAGAAATCACCTTTATGTAGCAAATTTTTATTACTTCTCTCATCGCTCAAACAATTAATACTAAAAAAAAA
>JAHWFP010059567.1:20482-40526 GCA_023313725.1 Lithobius niger
TTTTTTTTCGATGACTTTGCTACGATCATTTAAAGACGGACTCCGAACCATGCTAATACACTAATTCTATTATAAGGAATACCTTCATTAGTATTTTGTTAGGGAGACCCTTATTATAGAAAAGACTTTCTTCCAGATAAAAAATCGTAGCGCACCTATTACCACATAATAAACAGGACGGGAAGCCGAAACAGCTCAATAAGTGGTACATGGATACAGATCAATTCTATTTCTGTTAACTTTTGGACTTAAATGTCAGACTGCCTGTGCAGAGTTGAACCCTCGACTTTTGAGACCAAAGGCCAAAGCTCTACCGCTGACCATACTGACATGTCCTTTTTGCCTACAAAGGCAAAAGGTAACGCAAATAGGTTTGCATCTGTACTTACTATCGTATATCACTTGTTCTGTATGGTGGTGAATCATGCGAGTAGGCCTATCCCCATAGTCCACGCAAGTATGCATGAAATGGTTGGTGTCAAAGTTAACTGCGATATAACTGATTTCCTTACTTTCTTGAAGTCTGGTACGTTTCAGATAGAATATTTGGGCTTGGTTGTTGGACTTGGTTGTTTTTAACGCTATCTCCACTAAGTGATTTCAGGGAGTATGGCGAACTAAATATCTTGAATATTGCGTGGTATGAAATTTTACAAACATTTTAAAATAACACAGATACACAATTATGTTACATTAAATTGCCTAATGCCAGCTTAAGCATTGACATTTCCTCCAGTATGTCATCACAGAGAACTAACATTCTCACTCTTTTAGATAATTTCCATGTTGGGTGTGCTTTTGTTTAGTACTCGGACCTAGCACTCTTATGGAAGTGCAAACTCACCGCTAAAACCCTTTCTGGAATTACGATTACTCATTGTTACCTCTGTAGATCCATTTATGCATTGCCTGTTTCAGGTGGTCTGAAGTACCAAGCTGAGCTTCACAGTAATGACTATCATTACATAGCAGATGGGTTAAAAAATACTTCAGAAAAGGTCGATTTTACTCGGGTTTTATGATGGCTTTGTCCCGTAATTTCCCGATTTCACAATTATCTTCCTATCTTCATTACTCACGAAGTGGCTTGGTCAGTCTGTACATAGTTCATCAGTGTCACACGCTAGCTCAGTGTATTATAAAGAGTCTGTGATTTCTTTTTGTCGTTTTATGGGAGAAATAGGAGTAGATGTCACAATATTAGGAAAGTCAGGTGCCCAACCATCATAGAAAATAGGATAAAAGGGCGCCACATAGCCCTTCCAATCCTCCCTACAAAGAAAAAAATTAGCACAACATTAACATTTTTGTCAATATACACAGAATATTTTATTGCTGAACTTTTCAAGATGATTGGGTACATTATCAGTCATTAAAATTTGGCTCGTGTTTATTGGTGTTCCTGTCGGATTGTTCTGATTTACTTATCAGGTTACTATGGTAATGCTTTCACATTTCAAGGATGGAAGTAAATGAAGAACACATATATGGAGCGAGCTATGTGGACTGATAAGGATGACAAGTGAACAGCAATAATGATGAAAAATCTCAAGTTATATTTAACCTCCCATCTGCCATTATTTTCCACTTTATATCCTATGAGGAAAAGATGGCTTCGAATACCGATTTTATCATCAGTTTTTGAACTGAATGAGCCATGTAAGGCTTTGAAGGAAGGTAATATACTTGTGCATGTTTCTTATCATAATTCACATTTGGAAAAAAAATAAAGCCTTCTCAAAATTGTGAATTTAACTTTTACCAAACAGTAACACCGTAAAACGTTATAAATACTTTACTTCAAAGGTTTAGTATTAAAGAAACCGGATAAAATTTAAGTGACTTTTGTTTTATTTTTATTACTACATTACATCTTATTTTGTTAATATATTTTTTAATTGCATCTTATTTTTTTTACTACTACATTGCCTGTGGGAACATTGGTAATTGGTCTCTTTTTTTAATTGAATTGTTTCTAGCAATT
This sequence comes from Lithobius niger, assembly GCA_023313725.1. Lineage (NCBI taxonomy): Eukaryota > Metazoa > Arthropoda > Chilopoda > Lithobiomorpha > Lithobiidae > Lithobius > Lithobius niger. The sequence goes on from JAHWFP010059567.1 coordinate 22,467, forward strand.
TGTCAGAAACAGTGAGGTGTGAGTTCGTGGCTCTAAACCTAGAGATATTGAATTCGAAATCGACTAATCTAGTTAATGTTGGCAACGTTGGCGCAGGTAATTGGCTGGACTGTGTAATAATACAATTTGATTAGTTATAACTGCTTCCGTGTTACTATCGATATAATCATACCTGCACTTGTTCCAGGCATTGCCTAGTGTCAGCCACATATCCATTTGTTCAGGAGTGAGGCACTTGTAAACCAGTTCCAAAGCTTCCCTGGTCAGGAGAGGAGCAGCAGCTCGATTGGACATTGTTGGGCTGTAATACTTGTCCTTGCTTATGTTAAAAAGCAGCGTCAGTGGTGCCAGTAGGTAATGAACTAGCTGTGCTGCATTGGGTTCACGGAGACGAAACTTCAGTTTGGCCTGAAATAGTAAACATGGATAGCAATTTTTATCCTGAGGTAAATGGCAAGTTTCACGCAAAAGGAAAAAGAAAAACAAAGACTTAAGCAAAAGTTGTATCGCAGAAACTCGGTTTAGTGAGGCTCCTTTCACAGCTCGTTTGCGCAACGACAAATTTCTCGCTTACTAGCTTTCACTTGGTTAATACTAAATCTGCTGGCTGCTTCTCGCCTTTACTGAATGAATGTGGCTTTCAAGTTGTCTACACGTAGTAACCATGGCAACACCGCGGACGCAAATCTCCTCCTCGTACCTCGCGACACGACGATGTACGAAATGTACAACATGACAGCATTGATTTATGACAACTAGAAAACAATTTTTACTGCTGTACAAGACGACGGACAGATTTCTGATGCCGGTATTCGATGATTTGTCTTCGATTCGAATCGACAACCCCGGAATGGATGCTATGTTGGATTTTGAATTCTCGTTTCGAGTAGCTATTTATTCTGCCGTCGTTTGATCACTGCTAGAAGCTGTTTTTTTTCAGCGAGAATAGCAAATTTTGGAAATAGCGTGAAATGGCAACAATGTTGTACCAATGTTTAAAATGACTGTTGCACTTTGTTCTTTATCCGTGTTATTTATAATACATTTAATTTGTTGCCTATTACCGCACTCATTTAACAGAAACGGGAAATTAATCATAAATAAATAACGGTTGCCTAGCAAATAGTGTTCGGCGAGCGAGAAGGTCTCGTTGCGTAAACGCGCCCTCACACTTTCAGGCCTAGCCAGTGAAACCTGAAGAAAAGAAATTCTATAACGTTTTCATGATTGTTGCATCATGTTTTCTTCAAGTCTGGCTACTTTGCAGTATAGAAATAGACCTTGAAATCTGCGTAAACACGACCTCTTTGTGCGAAAGTGACAAAAAGACTGAAAACTCGTCCGGCAAAACCAGATTTTTTTAACATGTGCTTTGATGCCTACATTCCACCACTACTTCATTCGGCATCAGGGTTCGACTAGTCCGGCTGCAATCAGGTGCCTAACCTGAACCTGATAGTGTGAAGAGCCTGTTATACGCACTGCATTAATTTATATTCTTCAAGTTTACTTCAGATCTGGAACCCGAACAGTGAAACTTGACAGTGTGAAAGGAGTCTAAATCATCTTTATCAAGTTGTGTTTTATCAGAAGACATGCCTCGAATGTAAATTGATGAACAGATCCTCCTCGTAAATACTGATATCATTTCAAATTTGTGAAAAGCTTACGTCAGATATAAATTTGCATTATGCACAGAAATACTCCACTTCCTTGTGTGGCATATTCACCTGATAGTGTGAAGAGCCTGTTATACGCACTGCATTAATGTATATTCTTCAAGTTTACTTCAGATCTGGAGCCCGAATAGTGAAACTTGATGGTCTGAGAGGAGTCTAAATCATCTTTATCAAGTTATGTTTTATCAGAAAACATGATTCGAATGTAAATTGATGAACAGATCCTCCTCGTAAATACTGATATCATTTCAAATTTGTGAAAAGCTTACGTCAGATATAAATTTGCATTATGCACAGAAATACTCCACTTGCTTGTGAGGCATATTTGATGCCACAGTCACATAGGCTATGCTGAGCACATTTGGTAAGATTGGTAAAACAATTGTTTTTGGTAATGTGTTATATGAGTGTATAGTTATGAAATGAACACGCACTTTAAATTAGCGTACTGGAATGCAGCTACTTCACCATCTGTGATCTTTTGATGGTCGGCGCCCATAGCTACTACTAAAGGACTAAATCTTCCACTCTTTTAACGAAGCTGACAGTTAGCATATTAAAGACTGGCGTTTATCTTGTGTTTTATTGTTTACTTGATTTTTTTTCGGAGTTTTCCAGCTCTACTTATTATTACTGCAATCAGTTCCGTTTTCAAATTAGTAACAATTTCATCGGTAACGATTTACTAAGACACTAACTAAGTTTCTAAGATCTTAGTTACTAATGTCTAAGATGTAAGTAATAAATAGACATAAATCGCTGGAAATATTATTAAGGAAAATTGGAAATTAGCCAAAAGCGAAAATCATAAACTAGAAATAACGTAGTTCAGTAAGCCACCTTCATGCACTTACGTTTCGTCGAAGTGGCATGACCCAGATTCGAACCGGCTACCCAGTTCGCCCCCAGATCACTTGCATAGCGCCTTAATCGCTATGGCCACATCCTCCACTGGCATAAAGATAACTCACTGAACCCGTTATTAAGGACACAACCGTGACCAGGGCTCCATTCGACCGAAATTCACTCGGCCATAGACAATGGAGAGGGAAGACAAATCATACACTCACAAGGCTTAATAAAAGAGAAATAAATAGACATAAATCGCTGGAAATGATATTCGGGAAAATTGGAAATTAGCCAAATTAGCTTAATAAGATGTAAGTTGCTAAGAAATAAGATCTAAGTTACTACGATCTAACTTACTTATATTACTAAGTTGCTAAGATCTTAGTAAGGGCACACTGTAACTAAGAGCACACTTTAACCCACCATACTGTACTTACAATTAAATTCAACGCAAGTTTGAATTTCTGAAGTATGTCTATGAACTCGACTTCGGGTGGGGGCGTGGCCCTTAACCTTAGAAGGGAATCATCTGATCTTGTTGTTTTTCTTTTGGTGTTAGTTAGCCTACGCCGAGCCTCCAGTTCTTGCACCGCCACTGCAACATGCTGCATGCGTGCACAGAATTTCTCAATGTCATCGAAACAGTGATTCAGAACTGCCTGCAAGTAAAGACCAAATGATTCGTTTCAGAAACCTTTCACAGTAAAATAATGTTGGAATACCGTAGCAAATATAACCCTTAATCAAGGATAAACGTAGTACAATAACTATTTAACTATATATATATATATATATATATGGAACTAATGTGTCCTCAGTGATTTACAGAAAAATCAGTGCCATAAAAATTACTTTTTTCCTTTAATTATGAGTTAAATATAAATTCGCAGCAGCCGGCCCATCACGGAACAGGACGATTAAATCAATAGCAATAGTCTGCTACCCTCTGGAAGTAAAAAAAATAATAAATGTAGTGCATACTATGGCTGATTTCTAGAAATTACTACGTTTTTTTTTACATCGTTGTTGATCTGAGCAAGAGCAGAGGTGGGCGTTGGAGATATTGCCCCTTTTCCTTCCACCAAAAAAAAAAAAAAACCTTCAGTTACGCTCAGGGCAAATCAGCCACTACTGATTTAATGTTAAACAGTGAAATGCACACGGTTGGAGAGGAGGTTGGGGGGGGGGGACTGCCTTTTCCCATGCAGGGTTCGTACAAAGCCATAACTTCCTAGAAAAATCCATAAAAATTGTAAAACTAAAAAGGCAATGCTTTCAAACCTAGAAAATTTGGAATTTATGTTGCAATAGCCTTGAAATGGCTTTTGAATTTTGATAATGGACCATGCTGATGAAAGCAGTTGGTAAATTATTGCATTAAAACGCTTGCTTCCATGTTGGCTTTCATGTTACTCAAGTTTTGCGTTTGTAGATCTTACGATTCAGGTTATTTTCCTGTGAGAGAGTTTTAGGCCTAAACTGGGATCGAGTGGTACTTGTAACGTTCATACTATGTTGTTTTTTTTTTAGGCGGTAAAGAATTAACGAAATTATAATTTCATTAATTCTTTACTGCTTTAAAAAAACAACGACATAGTACGCACGTTGCAAATACCACTCGAGCCGGGTTAAGTCTACATAATCACTTTTATCAACCAAAGCTGATAAAAAACACTTTGCTCCACCGCCTGGTAATATTATTTTCAGTTTGGAATGCAACGTGTGAAGGAGAAAAATAATAAAATAAATCAGCCTCTTTTTTTGTTACAACTGACAATACAAATGACGCACTTAAAATACTTGACAAACCATTTGCTCTGCTGAAATTAAAATAGTTACTGTTAGGCTTGTAACTATGGACCAAGAACGGGGACTACGGGTTTTTTCTGGGTTAGTCCAGGGCCGAAACTCCGAACACGTTCTCTACCTCGACTTCGGACTTGCAATGACGTCATAACTAGTTAGGGCTCTTCACCACCATATTTATTCCAAACGTAGCTATAAGAGGATTTATTAATTTTTTTTTTTTAATATTAAAAAAAAATATTCATTATATATTTAAATTTTTTTTATATAAAAAAAATTATATTGCTTTTATTCTCTGGTGATGGTATTGCCATTGGTAAATTTGGTACCGAAATATTAGGTTTACCGTTACCGCTTGTGCTACTGTCTTATATTCCACATGTTGTACGAGTGCACAATTCCAAGTCCTCGTTCTGATTGTCCTGCCTGAGGTCCCATTGGTGAATAGCACTGAATAATTTATCATTAATCATGAATGAGTTCGAGACCGAGTTTGCCTAGCTCATACAGGGCTCGAATAAAATAAAAAAATAGTGCGTAGGTAATTTGATGCAAAATAAGAATTTCAGTAGGAATCTTTATTATAATATCGGAGTCCGGCTAAAAGGAAAACCACTTCTCCCTTCCTCGCGCCCGCATCGAAAATGCACTCTCCCACTCTACCTGCAGCCAAAAAGGAGTCAGGCATGAGTGGTCGATCAATCTGACAAGACGTCGGGAAGAGTGCCGGGAAATGTGCCCCGGGAAATGTGACCGTCCCCGTGCATAGCACGGGCTTCCTCTAGTTTCAAAATAGAATGGTTAGCAGTTTAGCAGTTGCATCCGTCATGAAGTATAATTATTTTTCTGTAGGCACGCAAAAGAGAGTTTTTCTTTTTACTTGATGGTTCAGCTACAACAGGAGATAGTTATCGTTTGACGTTTAAATTGCATAATTTGTATTTCCCGATTTCTAAAATGGTTCGATTTCATTGAGTGAGCCAAGGATAAAAATAAATTACTGTATGCTGGCCACAAGATGGTCACCACGGTGGAGCTACTTGGACATTCCTGCTTGCACTTTACGGAGGGTGCCATACCGTGCTGCCTTCGAAACGTATGCACCGCCACCGTGTCATCATATTTAAAAGCGTCTTTTCATTTTTTTAACTCCTAGATGCAGCACCGTCGAATCTTCGAGCAATATAACGAAAATAGCCGTAAATTAAAAATGGAACAACACTATTGGCCATGTCAGTACGGCTGAACGGTAGGATTGCGGTCTTTGGTTTCAAATGTCGAGGGTTCGATTTCCGCTCAGGCAGTCTGACATTTAAGTCCAAAAGGCAACGGAAATAGGTTTGCATCCGTATTTATTTAACTATTCGCAGCGGATGCGCGACTTTCACAACTAAAACGAGATCACGTCACCCACATCACTCTATTGGACGGAGAATCTGGAACGTGGATGCTGTGTTTAGAATATGAAACGCTATCAAAATGGTGAACAGGGGCCTTTAATGTGTTAAAGCCATCTGCAATTTATTATTTGCAGCTACTTAATGCTTTTTGTTTTGCGTGTTTTATATCTATTTTTTATTCCACATAAGTCGAAAATTTGAAGCTGCTTGAACGCAAGTGGCCATCGAGGGATGGCGGAAAGCGAGAAACAACAATCGGCCAACTATTTGTTTCTTAGTGCTGAAGGTTAACACATCTCCCATATTAGCGTTAGTTAGACTATTCGTCCCTTGTCTTTGGCGAATTATTTGTCTCTGCGATGATTTGTTTAGTTTTTCGGAAAATGAGCCGATGTTTTTCTTACTTTCACCACTTAAAGTGTATAATGTAATGGACCGGTGTGTGTTCCCCGTACGTTCCTTTTCCGTCGAGCAATTTAGTGAAACACGAGTACAGTGTAAGGTCAACATCGATACGTGGCGTTGCCCGGCGTTACGCGGCGTCAATCGCTCACCATAATTTTTTGTTTTGGTAAAACCGCTTTCCGGAAAAGAAACGCACATACAGTCCCTACGCAAACACATTAAAAGAATTAATTTTACTGTCAAAAGACGCCAAAAGAAGTAAATATACGGAGCATTCCAAAGCTTCATTCATTCACGGAGTCCGCACAGTGAAATACTTACTGTTAACACTACTCCCTAGTGTTAACAGTAAGACCAATCTAGCCACTACCATGTTTTAAGGCCCTAGTAAATTATGATAAAACATTAAAAAATATAAGCAAATACTGAGCACTTTCATAAACTCGCCAAACAACTCGGTGGCAGAGTCCAACAATTTTAGAGAATCAATCAAAAGTTACCGATTCAATCAAAAGTTACCAGTTCAATCAAAAAGTTACCAATTCAATCAAAAGTGACAGATTCAATTAAAAGTGACAGGTTCATTTAAAAGGGATCGATTCAATCAAAAGTGACAGATTCAATCAAAAGTGACAGATTCAATCAAAAGTGACAGATTCAATCAAAAGTGAACTATTCAATCAAAAGTGACATATTCAATCAAAAGTGAACTATTCAATCAAAAGTGACAGATTCAATCAAAAGTGACAGGTTCATTTAAAAGTGACAGATTCCATCAAAAGTGACATATTCAATCAAAAGTGAACTATTCAATCAAAAGTGACCGATTCAAAGGGCCTGAGAAACAACTAATTTTTTTTCGTAGCCTTAAATATAGTGCTTTTTTTTTCTGTTTCACAAGTCCACGATCTTTATTTTTTAAATCTCCGTATTTATTCCTGTATTTTTTTCTTCTGTGGTGTGCATGCAGTCTTCATGATATAAGGTGGCACCAGGGGGTAGAAACTCTAACAGCTCCGACAGCCGCAACCTAACTTCACAGAAGGGTAGAAGGGTTACTAGCGCATCTCTTGACAAGGACCGCAGAAGCACAGACAAACATGGTGCTGAAAATCGTAACTTAAGCCCGGCTCACATTGGAGTTCAAAGACACGGGCAAATAAACATTGCGATGTCGCAAACTGCCTAAACAATTCGTGTTATTTTCGCAATCTGCATATGGCTAATGTAAGCTCGCACAATGCACCTCCACGAAATTCGTTCTCCCACGCTCTCCTTATTGTTGTTTGCCGGCCATTTTTAAGCTGCGTGATTGCAACGTACGGTGGTTTATAGGGACACGCAAAAATTTTTTCCACACACACACGAAACTTTTATTATACCAGAACACGATGGGCCACTGGCGTGGGCACAGTTTACCAATCGTCCTTGGTTTTAGTGTGTCTTATCTGTTGTTGGAAACAGAAGTTCCGGTTTCATGAAAGTATTGTGTGTGTAGAAAACAAATTGGTGTTTGTCCCAACAATCCACCGTGGTTACAACACGCGTTTCCTCCTGTTTGCCCGCGCTGTTTGTCCCTGCATCCCGATTGCCCCACTAGTTGACGATGACGTCACTAAATAACGCAACTGATTGTTGCTGTCCGTACGCGTACGCTCCTCTCATAACGATGTGAGTACGTTTCTCTAAGGTGGCACAGCACAGCGTTCTGTCTTCATGGCAGTCACTGTTTTTAACAATCGATTTCATTGTTGTAGCCGTGAATCTCACTAAAATTAATGCACAGCTACAACAATGAAGGATTTGTACAAATTTAAAAAAGAGCGGCTAAGACGCAGTCTAAGCAGTGAGTCGCTGCTGTGTATCACAAACGTTGTCCTCACTGAAAGAGCAGTGTTGTCCATATCCGGAAAATGCCTGCATGTCATACATTCATAATACAGCACATTGCTTACACCGAAAGAACCTTTTTTTCCCTCAAAGAGGAGCGTATTGGCCCTTTTAGTCAGTATATATATACAATATATATCGGTGTTTCTTTGCTATGTTCCGTATTCCGAAAATACTCCAAACAGTCCAAAATTAGTTCTGGTAACAAAAACGGTAGATATACCTGGGTTTGTTAGGAATCTGGTTGGGAATAACGTTACCTAATTTGGAGTTATGGTTGGTATGTTAATTTCGTTTAGTTGTTCGTTCCAAACTTTATACAAATGAAGTTCTGATTGTTCATGGTACTCACTAAATTCATGAGCTGAGTGAATCACGACTGTCCCCGTTTCAGACTTCGACCCAAGCTGTGACTGACGAAGACGTGTTTTTTTTCCTTAGCGACCTTCGATTTGATTAGGTATTAGCCTTTGTTGACGCGAGACCTTTATAATTAGGCTCGATGAAAGGTTAAAAAAACAAAATTGAAACCCTAACGAGGTCGAGCTTATCCTGCCTCCCTAATGGCATGTTTTATCTGTCTTAAGGTCGCAGTAGATTTCCATGGAGGATTTTATGCCAATCCACAAATGGCTCCCTATAATCAAGTCAAGGGTGCTTTTCGGGAGGGGGGGAGGGGGTTTGTCAACAATGACAAAGTTAAAATGACATATCCTCTGCCTCTTTTTGTGCAACTTGCACGTATGTAGCGTTTGCAACATTCACATATGTTTCAGTGGATGGCCAGACCGTCTCGTACGTGGGAAAAACAAGACAATGAAAGCGTCGTTTGCAACATTTACAAACGTTTGAACTAATCCTACTAAAACATTCAAAACATTTAAATGCCTGTCTGCTGTGTTTACGCCTGAAAAGTGTTACGCGAAGCGTATTATTAAGGTAATTGGGTTGATAAATTAAACATTTTCTCTTCATGTTTTTGGACAACCTTCGTTTAAAAGCAAAAACCAGTACGCTGCTGTACGCTATTTTAAACGGAGGCTGCCCAAAAGTCAATTTGGTAAAATAAGACACATTTTTGCAAGTGAAAAATTGCAAAATGACAAACTACAACTGAAAAAACGCTTCAAAGGCACTAGAATTGATGAGAATTTGTCGCTTTACATATACCCACCTTCCCTCTACTTTCCCAGACCCCTTTTCTGAATTCTTGCATCGCATTTTAAATTACAGTTCTTTGGCCCCTCCCCGGTATAATTCCAGGGTGAACCTGTTGGTTCTAAGTTTAAAATCTTATTTCAGCCAAACATGTAGCAACGAAGCTGCAGTAACAAGATAAATTTAAAAAAAACAACAACACACCTGGATGCGACGACGTCTTTGTATACTTATCTAGCCAAACGTTTTACAGTAAGCAGGCTTTCAGCATTAAAGACGGGATCTTGTGATTTTGTGAGAATGTGACGAAACCTCAAATTGAAAAGATAACTTCCCTAAAGGGATCTTAAACCCTCAAGATCTTCCTCTTTACCCATATAATCAACCTTTTAACTCATAAACACGTCATTTAACCCTTTATATCTCGTGAATTTTATTGTCAATATTCGTGTGTTTCTGTCAGTAGTGCGGCATCCGCCACAGTTTGCTACATCATGCATACGTCACTACCGTTTTGCAGCATAAGAGTTTTGGCAGAACAACGATTTTTGGCCCTAATAAACATGCTCTCACCGCCTTGGATTGACAAGGCGCCGCTGTTTTTTTTACCTCCATGTTTATCTAGTGCCCCTTGCAGTTACCTCAAGCCAGCGACATCCACAGCAAATATGACGTTTATTGCTTTTGCTCTAGGCTATTGCCAATCGAAATTAGGAAACAGAATTTTATGGTTGTGACTTAATTACTTTACTTGCTTGCAGTGTTGGGGTTTCGGTTAAATCTAACACAATTATAAAAACACGGTTGTGCTAGCAGTAGATTACCAAATTGTATTGACAGTGGGAAGCGGCCATTTTGTTTCTGTAGCCGAGCTACACCTATTTCGTTACTGCATGGATGCGTGTAGCACTGCACGAAACAACGAAAAGCGATGCGTCCAATACATGTAGCAGGCTACTGCAAATTGAAGCCAGATTGAAGGCAAAGAAACAGCTATTTAGCGAATTGCTTTAGCACTATGATGAAAAGAAACGCACGGAATGTTAGTGATCATCAGGTCACCACTGAGAGAGGTGAAACAGCTTCTAAGCTCGGCTGCAGCCTGTAAACAGAGTTCTGAACCAACCGGCGCATTTGGTAAAGAGCGTTCGGCTTCGACTAGAGTAGGGCGGGTGAAAAACTAACATTTTAGAAATTTTAGTTTTGCAGCCCACCCTATCGTGTGCGCGGTGTATCTTGAGTCCTGCAAGTATTTTGTGAGCGGCTACGTCTTCCTGGAGGGGGTGGCTTTAATCGATGGCCGCCATTGTTTTTGTAACCATCTTGGATATCAACAAGGCACTCTGCTACTGAAAACGTACAATCGATTATCTGTGTTCGTTCTACGGAGAACTCAAGATACGCCGCGAACACTATAGTGACTAGTGTTCGACCAGTACTTTAAAAATCAATACCGAGCTATACGTTACCATAAGAAAGTGTACAAAATAAGAACACGATTACTAAGGGAAAACAGAATGATTTATACATGTTTTATAGATAATTTTTTATAGATTTACGAACTGAATCCGCAAACAGGTAATGAAATCGACGTGGAATGTTTGAAAGGACTCTAATAATGAAAGACATCAAAAGTTATCGTGGATACGACAGACAGTAGCACAAGACCAGCAGCTCCACTTCAGTAAAACACGTAGCATCCCATTGCTACGTAGCAAACTTTTACCAATTCATGTAAAGTAACGTTAAACTCAAACTGTAGCCGCTCTTTAAAAAAAGATTGTGCGCTTATTAATGAAGCAATATGTTAACAAGGTGAGGATGGCTACACATAGGCTACGACTGCGGATTTAACAAAGTTTTTAATTTTAGTCGAGATCTTACGGACAAGGACATTATACTCTGTCTATGTTCAAGCATCCTGCACATGTATAACTTTTGTAACATTTATCCACGTTTCGTTAAATGTAGCAAAACGTCTGGTACGTGGCAAAAAAAACAACAACAAAAAACAGGAAAACAAAAGCGTTTGAAACATTTACATATATACGTTTGAACAGACGTAGCAAAAACAAGCCGTATATAAAAACTAACATGGAAGAATGAGCCTTTAATTTAGTCCGAAAACAATTAAAATTGGCCTAAGGAAATTTTCAAACTTCCACTGGTAGGCAGAATGTGTGTGTATCTGAGTCGGAGGATGAAGGGATTTTAGTACAGGAAGCGCAGCACACATTTCCTAGTGGAAACTAACTATAGGCGGATTATTAACACTACGAAACAGTATTTTTAAGTCTTCAGTTTTACACAATGTTTTAATTAAAAAAAAACTAAAAGTAGATGCTGACGGATTTTGTCAGACGTTGAAGACGGGATTACACGTATCAAACCTACCTTAAATATCTGGGGAAAATTATCTGGGTTTAGCAGCATTAGGCCATGGCTGCTTAGATTTTACGGGATATCACCCGTTTTCCCATTCGTCCAGTACGTACGTCCCCAGTTTAGTGCTTCATTAAATTGATCGAGAAGATTTACGGCGCTTCAGTTATGGTTTACTTTCCGCACCAATCAATCAATTAAAAACCTGTTTTTGAGACATTAAAACACGAACTCTCTCCCTACCCTCACCCACACACCCCCGTCAAAATAAAAGGCCACGAAGTGAAACTTCTTTCTAGTCGCTATAAACAATCCAGTTCGACCTTACCCATCATCGAAAAACCAGATGCCTATTCAGCCATGGAAAGCGAAAGTTCATTAATTTAAAACTGTAATTTATTATTTTACTTCGGTAGATAGCGGTGCAAGTGGTGTTAATTTCATTTTTAATCTAGGTCTCTCTCACTCAAAAAGGATAGCTTAATATGTGTGGCTGTCACTTTTCTGTGTTCAATTTCATTGTTCCCAGTTCCGGCTGAGTGGCTTTCGAGTGCCGCCCAGCTAGCTGCTCTACACGCAATCACGATTAACTTACCACCCCAGTTTCGTAGATCCTTTCCTTGTTGTTGTTTTTTCGGTCAAACGTGGTTCGTAGGTAGCGGTAACTGTCAGATTTGACGTCGCCTCGATCGGAGACCGTTGGGTTCGAGCCCACTGCTGGAAAAAAACAAAAGATAATTTAAGATTCAAGATTACCAGCGTTGGTTTTTGTTTTTTTTTTTGCTCTTTTTTTTTTGTTTGAAGGCAAAATTAGTAGTGGCAACACCTCTGTGGAAGTAAATTGTCACTTAAACCAAACGACAGGGACAGGAGTGGATCCTTGATTTTGTTGAGGGGAATGTTACGCCAATATTTTCATATCAGAACGTATTTTTTGCCTAGATTTTAAAATTGAACTTATCTCCGCTCCTCTCAATAGTGTTAATAGCAAAAAAAAAAAAAACAGTTATACTTTGACACTGTCCATTTTTCACTTTCCTTTCCTTGATTGAATTATTCCGACAGAGGGAGTCAGTTGCATTCCAGTAACAAAACTTGAGGTGTAAACTTGCACATGCTCAGACTGGGGAAATTCGATCCACGGACTATACTCGCAGTATTACGAGTTGAAAAATTTTGACATTTGGTTATATTGGTTACGTACCGAGAAGCCAGAGCCAACGGGGAAACTGACGAAACTAAACTTTAGAATAAATACAATGCTAGAGATAAAAACTTTTTGAGTCTCTTTATTCATTGATGAAAACTGCAACCAGTTAGCTCAGTTCGATGCAAAGTCATTACAGATTGTAAACAGGGAAAGCATTTAGGGGCATCCCGTATTCAACAACGTTTCTTTCAATATCATTTTCAAGGCGTCACGGAAGTTGCTTGACTATAACAAAACTTGTTAAGCCTTCTTGCCTAAGGTTCTGCCATTCGAAGTCGTGATATCAAACGTCAAACTCTTTCGTTAAGTTTAATCCCACCAAGTAATAGATCGAAGGTTAAATGAATAATCTGGAAATTGCTTACTGCACACTTTCAATTTGAGGTTTGAAGTCTGTGGGATTAACTTGGCAAAAGAGCTTGGTGTTTGATATCACGACTTAAAAAGCTTGGTAGGAATCCCAAACATGTTTTGTTTTGGGCGGATAAAAAATGTTTTGGTTCAATCTGATAAGATCGATTTTTTTCCCTCTCAATTACGAGATGAAAGTTCGAAAAGCCAGTCATAGGGTTAATTTTTTTTTTCCCGTGTTACGTTTACATTAGTAGATTTACGAGTGTCTTAGTCTTTGTCGGGTTCTTCATCGTATTATTTACAACCGGAAATCAAAATTGCTTCATGTTTGCTATTGTCATGTGGCTTACTCGCATGGTTCGTGTTCATTGTTGGGGTACATAACCAGTTTGGGTTCGTGCTTCCCAAAATTAAACAACGTCAACAAAATACTGTAACTCTGTCTGAAAGAACTACTTTCTTATTTTTTTATAAGTCAGACAAAAACGTATTACAAAATCTTCTCGATACACTCCATAAATGGGTATAGCTGCAAAGTAGGGATAGGCGATATTGCGATATTTCGATATTATCGCGATATACCGCAGTATACAACACACGCGATAGTGTTATCGCAATGATTTTCGTGTTTCGCCATTATCTTAATTTTGAGCTCTTTTTGGTTGTTTCCCATCGTTGTCGACAATTTCGCTACCGATTTTGACGTTCAAATACGCCATTTTAATCGTATTTTCGCCAGCTTTCCAGTGGTGCAAGTCAAAAGTCTCTAGTTGCAACCGTTCTGACGTTATTTCTAATAAACCATATAATCTACACTTATCAACAAACATGACCTCCAAATAGATAAGAAAAATTGCTACTCACTGCTGATTTTAACAGGACTAATGTCTCAACAAAGTGCTTGTCTGTTGACTAATTAAAATCTACATTTTCACATCTTAACAAGTCAGTTACCTGTGCAGAAAATGTTCGGATTGTGTACACTATTTTTTTTAGGCAATGTCTTTTTTGCAGGTATGGCTTATCTGGCAAGTGCTACTTGTATGGTATTTCAAATACTTAAAAACATTTGAAAGTACTTGATTATTTTGAATAAATAATAATAAATTTTTCTCATAATTTTGAATTAACATGACACTATACCACGCGCCATGGCTGTTTGCTGTGACGTGCATATCGCGTGACTGGACTTGTCCAATCAGACGGCCAAACATCCGTTGTTCTCGTTCGTCATTGGCTAACTGATGGTGACGTCACGGCAAACAGCCATTGCGCATGGTATAATTAGGCCTATTATGTATGTGCATTTAGGCCTAGTCGTAGTATTAATATAGGCCTAAACATGTATAGTAAGTGGGCTTACTGTAGGAATAGAGCTGTTATGACCAATTGATCAAAATTAAGACAGCTTGGCCTACACGTTGAGAAATATCGCAATAATCGCAAATATCGCGTATCAAGGTGCTGCAATAATCGCATAGTCGAAATTTCATTATTGCCCATTACATCCCTACTGCAAAGCTGGCTAATTTGTAGCCAAACTACAAAATTTTGTTCATGGTTAATAATTATTTTCACCATATGTGTTTGTTTACATGTCTTAACTGCAGCTGTTAGATCAATTTTCCCTCTGGTTAAGCAATTCCATTACCGTTTATCTGGCGTAACTGCTCCAATTCCATAGTGCTTTTACTGACGGTCGAAGCAAAGTCGAGCAAAAGAAATAAATAAACAATCACCCGTCGTAGCATCCAGGTTCGGAGCCCTCAAACGAAATAACCGTGTATATATTTTTCGAAGCTCGAGAAATTGTCTTGAGGTAATTACCTTGAGATAAATAATTATCTCATTATAGCCTAACTACAGTTATCTCGAAATAAATAAATGCAAAAAATGTACATACATCGTATGTTATCTGTTATAGGGGGCGCCACATCCGGGGGGAATTCTGTGAGGGAGGTTTACTTATTCATTGTCTTACTGCATAATCTGCAGTTACAGAACAAGGGAGTTTCTCATCCGATACTCGCGTCTGTAAGTTTGTAGGTTATCCATCATCCTGTAAAAACGTTTTTTTAAAAAAAAAACATTGTCGATAGATCGAGAAATCGTTTAAAGAATTTTTTTTAGCTGAAAAACATATCAAAGCTATTTACAAGCAGCAGTGGCTGAGAAGAAACCTTTTAAAACAATGGCGAAATTGGTTTAAATTAAAACAGGAGCGTTCAGTTTGCAATATTCTTACAGCTTTTTTACGTTGCTTTCGTTCCATTTTTAAATTGCTTTCGTTCCGTTTTGTATTGCGCACAGTATAACACAGAACGAAAGCAAAATAAAAAAGAATAAAAGCAAAAAAAAAAAAAAAAGGAACGAAACCAACATAAAAAAGCTGTAAAGTTGTTTAAATAAAACAGTAATGCTTATATTTCAACCAATATGTTTTTGAAAATACTGTTTAACGAAAACGTTTTTCATGTTTATCATGCTGTAACGTAAACATATTGTTTTTTTTCCGACTCTTTCGTCACTTTTTCAGGTTGTTTGCAACACTTTATAAAGTGTGGCAAACTGTTGCAAACGCATTTCACGGCTGCAGCACTGTATAAACGGTAACGCTTTGACACGTTTCTTCTCAGCCACACGCTTTTATAAATGTGTTTTTTAGGTAATAAAAAAATCTTAAAACGCTTTCTAGTCGTTTCTAAAATCTGTTCTTTTTGAAACATTCGTTTTATAGTGTAATTCTAAACCGTTCGTTATCTGAATTAGTAAACATTTTCCTCACGCATTTGGTAGACTTGCATTCCGCATGCATTCCGTAGACTTGTGGATTCTAAGATCGTAAATCAGTAAAACTAGTAAGGGAATCAAGGATCTTATGTGTGAAATAAATTAGACATAAAAAAATCAAATGCGTGAAATTAATTTGACATAGATTTTCAGGACAATTAATCAAATATTAATGTGCAAAAACTAGAACTTGACACATGAAACTATTTTAAAAGCACGCGTGCCTCGTCTATTATGTAATGGTTAGTATTACTGACCAGAAATTCAATTAAACACACAAACGTTTTTTTTGTGCTTAGTGGTATAGAGCAGTGACATTTGCCGCCATATTGGCACCAGTCTGGGTTTTGGAGGGCATAACTACAAGGTGCACTACATAAAAGTGGAGAGAAAAACAACGGAAGAGTGGATATCTTAGGCTTAAAATAACGTTGTTTTCTCCAACAACAAAAATCGCGCGTTTTAGGTCTAAGGAATCACTCTTCACAGCATCGGCTTCAGTATGACGCCCTTCTGTTTCTCTCTGCAGTGCCCCTTGCAGCTAACCCATTAAGGCTCCAGCATAGAATACATACAATAATACTACGTCGTGTCACTGCTCTATACTTTCATGTACATAATAAATAACAATAAATTGTTATTGGAATTACAATAAAAATCACTTACTGGAGTGGCTCGCCCTGCCTCCCATGAGTAGCGACGTTGTCTTCCCTGCAAGAGGCGGAAACAAAGGCCACAGTTAGCGTGGGTTCGCAAATGGCGCTCTTTAAAGAAACATCAAGTTACTTTACAGGTATGCACACTTCCAAAACAAACGCACGAGCACAAGCAAACACTACAGGTGTGTATCCACAACCTTTCTCCCAATCAACCTTGACTCGCTCCTTTTTTATTTTCTCTTCCAACTTGTAGATTCCCTGCCAAAAAATGACGTCAAAGAAGGCAAAGCAGGCAGCCTCCAAGTTGGATTGGGTGTTGGTTAGTGTCTCAAGGTGACCAAAATAAAAAAAGAATTAAAAGAAAATCTGCGGCATTTGAACAGCAAGGCCAGAGGCAGCTGCAGCAGCTGAGGAACGTGGAAGCACGATTGCAATCTGCATTCTGTTTAATAATAAAAAATAAAAAAAATGGCAGAAGAAAAAGAAAGCGCTAATGGCTACGCAAAAAAAGACGCACCGCCCTACCGACCGGCCGTGAAGCGATGGAGCGCTCTCGAAGAAATTAGATACGCGATTGAATTAAAAGCCTTAATGCTGAACGTTGCACGAAGTTGAAAAATTGAAGGGTGGTTAACCCGATGATTATTAAGGATAAATCGAGGGGGTAATGGCTTGTTCGCTGTTGATGTATGACTAACTTGTAGTCTAAGAAGCTGATTTTTTTTTTCGTAGAGAAGGCAGATTTTAAGTGTGAGGAGTAGGGCAGGTGATGGGCGGTAACAGGCCTATGAACGGGTTGAAATAAGCTCAGTTGATCGAAAACTGAAAAACAAACCTGGAAAGGACTCTATGAGGCCTGTGAGTTGTGTGAGAGACTGCCAGGCGCCAGGCAGCTATGGGATATATATTGGTCTCATTTAGGCGTTTTTCTCATGGTCCCTGTCGTGATTGGATGGTTCTCAGTAAGAATCCGGAGGTTTGCCCCAGTGGGGCATCTATCGGGGTTGAGGAGAGGGGGTTTGCCCCTTTAGTAATAAACTATTTTGCAAAAGGAACCAAGGTTCATCAGTCGACCTTCTTTTTTTTTTAATTATTTATTCGTTTATGCTGCTTTATTTAAGGGAGTTGAACCCAAACAAGATATCTGCCCCACTGTATATGACAAGAAGACAATTATTTATTTATTCAAAAAAGTTCAAAGGGTTTTGCAGCGATCGTTAACAGTATCAGGTCTTCTGTCTGACGAAGCCCACAAGGCCCTTTATTCGTTTAATTTCGTGAAGTAACAAAATCACCAGACAGTTTTCCCGTTCGGTGAACACTTAAGGTGGCTGCACACCAAAGTCGACAAAACGTCTCACGACAGGACATTTTGTCGAAACCTGTCTCAGCATGCTGCAGAGTGCACACGTTCCCAAAACCATAGTAATGAGCTGCGACCCACACACCGGATGCGGCGTTGTCGCGAGACGTCTTTA
>JAHWFP010059567.1:40536-61290 GCA_023313725.1 Lithobius niger
AGCTGCGACCCACACACCGGATGCGGCGTTGTCGCGAGACGTCTTTAAGCGTCTTACGACAACAAAGCGAAGTTCCTTCTAGTTTCGTGTGACGGGGGTCTCTCCACCAGACGCGACGTCTCGCGACGTTTCGTCTTGCACCGACGTTTTGTCGACTTTCGTGTGTTCCCTTAGCTCTTTGGTGCGACCCTTAGCTCCAGTTGTGTTGTGATAATCGGAAACAAAACCCAAAAGACTGAAAGGACCCGCCAAATTTTAGCCATTCAAAGTAGCGACATCAGAGTAAAAACACAGGGTGCTCGTCGTCGCTCGCAGGAATACAGAGTGTGTGTTGTATATGTGTATTCATACACATAATACATATAATATATATGTACAGGGCGATCCAACTAAAGTGTTACGAGCCAATATCCTGTGAATGTCTTATGAGGGAATAATAATGAAAGAAATGCAATGATGGGTGTGATGGGGAATGTTTTCACGAGAAAAAAAAAGCAATGACCTTGAGTTGATATTTCAAGGCGTTCTCGTTCTATCTTCCAAACGAGAGATACGATATGGCAAAACCATAAATTATAAAGTTGGACGCAAGCAGAGAATATGACCAACCAAGAAAACAGATTTAAAATCGGATATAGTAAATAAAATACTTCGATGATGTTTAAATGCTCACTCTGAAGGTGCTGGCTACACACTGTTGTAAAGCCAACTGCCGAGAAGTTGGCTTCACAACAGTGCAGCCAGCCAGCATTTTGAATCCGTTTTCTTGGTTGGTCATATTGTCTGCTTGCGTCCAACTTCCTAATTTACGGTTTTGCCGTATCCTATCTTGTTTGGAAGATAGGACGAGAATGACCTTGAAATATCAACTCAAGGTCATTTTTTTTTCTCGTGAAAACATCCCCCATCACACCCATTATTTCATATCTATCATTATTATTCTCTCATTAGGCATTCACAGGATATCGGCTAGTAACACTTTAGTTGGATCCCCCTGTATACATAATCTGTATGTAATCTGTGTATGTAATCTGTGAAACCTTACTGATATACCAATAGTCAAACCATAACAGGGACTGTTCAGTCAAATATGAACTGAATGCCAAATTTCAACCAGATCAGTCGCATAAATTATTTTATCTGGGCGGTAGGCTACAAAATGTTATCAGTTTTACAGAAAGAGCTGAAAATCAACGATGTTTACGCTCTTTTTCTACCTAGAAATAGATGGCATACAACTAAAGCTATCAGAGAGCAAAGACCGACAGTTTCACGAAATTCTAGGCTGCTTGGCTGCATCTTTATTTACCCTCCACAACACATCGTGAATAAAAATCGCGAAAACCGTGAATCCATAGCAAGTTTAATGTGCCATAATCAATGGCCGCCAACTGTGACAGTGACGGATTGAAATAATGACTTTCTGACAAAGAGGCCTTTTGTCAATGAACTTGGCGATTGGACCATTAGCGTTGTCCTTTATGTGCCACACAGGGTCGATTTTGAAAAATGTAACAAGTTGACATAGATATTAAAATTCACCATTTTGTTCAATGCAGCAATCGAGTTTTTTTTTTGGCTCAGAAATAATTAAGCCATTAATACCCTATTTTAAAAATAATCCTCGCGCTTCGTGCAATGGATATATTGTAAAATAATTACACCTCTAGTTTTAATGTCAGATTACAGGCTTCGTAAAAAAACCGTAGCCGTATTATCGACAAAAGTTGTAGGGCTATCATTACTGATTTGTAGACTTTAGTTTTCGAAAATGACTGATAAGGCTCAACACAGGCCGTTTCGATAAGATTGCGCCTGATGGCGTTACGGCTCAAGGAAATTAATTTTAAAAAAATTGTGATGCGGCGGATGAGTGGTTTGGATGAGCAACCCGATTCGGTCAGACCTGTATTCTAAAAAGCGCCATAAAAGCGCCATTGGTTATGGTGTAGTGCATTAACGTAGCACTAAACACAACCAATAAAGCAGCGTCAAGTGACGTCATATTGGCTACAAGAGAGATAGCTGCAAGGGACACTGGATTAAAATGGAGGGTTAAACAACGGCACTTCTAGTCAAGGCAGTGCTTTGAGAGCGGTTTCGTAGGCTTAAAAAACCGTTGTTTTCTCCAATGCCTTACTCTGCGAGGTTGTAATCGTAAAATAAAGATTCCACTTGCTTAAAAATAGCGGCATCTGCCAACAAATCGACAAAAATCGCGCCTTATATGCCTAAGAAATACACTCTTAACAGCATTGTCTTCAGTAAGACGCCCTTCTTTTCCCCCTCCAGTGCCCCTTGCATCTATCCCAGTTATTGGCTCCAGCATAGAGTTATATACAATAATACAACGTTGTGTCACTGCCCTATAGAGCAGCGTCATGTGACGTCATTTTGGCTACGCGATACAATTTGGTGGGCATAGCTACAAGGTGCACTAGATTAAAATGTAAGGGGAAAAAGGCACTGGATAAGATAAAGAATTCCTCCGGATGAAACAATTTTCCTAATCGCTTCTAAACTCAATTTTTTCGTTGCGTGCTGGCAGAGCTAAACCCGCCGCCATTTTGGAATTTCAGATAATTTCTAGCTTCTTGCTGCGACAAAGCAAATATGCGAGTCGTTGAGTAAACGCGCCTTTATCCTTGCTTAATTGTTGGAAACCTCTCGGCGAAAAAATATTTTTTTTGTTCACGAGGTAGGCGAAAAAAGCAACATCGTCTCATTGGTTTCAAACTATAATTTTTTGTACACGACGTTAGGGTACCGAACACGCACATACGTCACCGAAGCGGCACCGCAGCGTCAACGCGCGTTAATGAAACGCACGTGTGCACCGGCGCTTAGGTAGGGCTGGTGGCAAATTAGCCCTTGCCCCCCCCCCCCCACTTCTTAATGTACAATATAGCCCATAAAAAACGCACGAGGTGAAAAATTTCTTTAAGTTCTATTTTTCTAATTATTTTTACATTTTTCTATAGACCTAGTGAAAATAGGGTCCACTTTTTTTGTACTCCAGTCAAGTGATCCCTACTTTCATTTTTCTTGAAAAAAAACTTGGAAAAAGTCTGGACTTAGTGACATTTTGCAGCTCATGGGTTTTTTTTGTGGGCCAGTGTCTTTTAATGATAGGGGGATGGACGGACGGGGAGGCTCGAAATTCATATTTAAAATACAGTTTATATATGAAATGAAATAAAAACGGCTCTTCTGCAAAAGAGCCGTTTTTAAACTTAAATAATTTTTTTTTTCTTTCGGAGGAGCCCCCTGAGGCTGGGGCCCGATGTCACCCTTGCGGCTGTGTAGCTACGCCCCTGACGACTGGCTTGTCTACGTTCATCCCCCACCCCCAGCAAATGGCAATCAATCAAACAATACACGGCCAAAGCATGCTTGAGGGGCCGGAAGGGTAAAAAGTTTCTTCATGTGAAGCGCGTCATAGGCTTCTTTCCAGGAATTGCTACTGGGAGCATTCACAACATGGAAAGGAAGGTTGTTCCATTCGTTAACCGCCCCTCTGGCGAAAGTAAACTTTCCGATGTCAGTTCGAGGGCGCGGCAGTAGCAGCTTTTTATTGTGACCCCTGGTGCTACCGATGATAGCAGGCGTGAAGAATGAGAAGATGCTCCTCACGCCCCCCGCCCCCCTCCCGCCCATCCAAATGTGATTCAAGTTGTGCTTACAGCTAAGTAAATAAAGGCCTTCTGAAGGTGTCGTCCGTGGTCACCTCAAGTCTAAACAAAACGTCGCAACTTTTATTAGCTTACCTACAACTTCCTAAATAATAAACATGAACTGGAAACGACAGAATTGTACGGTGCAACAACACTCTTGGTAGCGTGGTGACAGGCTGCTCTGCAAAGCTATTATTCACCTCACTATTTACACTCTATTGCAGTAGGTGCCACGACCAGGTGTTAAAAACCACACAGGTAATTGCAGGCAAATAACATTAAAAAAAAAATGGAGATTACACCCATGAGTTTCACGAGCTAGGGAAACCATTTTTTCACCACAAGCACATCTTCGATAGAGCGCAACCGGATTACGTAGAAATATTATCTCTATGAGGAAGTTATAGCTGAAGCAATTATGCTTCTATAATTTTTAGATTCAGTTTTGCACGGATTTGTATCTTAGGAGAAAAAATAAAAGTCTTATCGACCTACAGATTACGAAAGCGTTTCCGCAGCCCGAAGTGAAAACAATACGGCGAGCTCAAGTTGCTCTTGAGGTCAAGTTCAGCCAAAGTCGTAAAAGAAAAAAACAAAAAACTGAAAGGCCCGGCAAGAGTAGCCTACGGGCTATTCATTTATTTGCATGTGCGTTCGTAGCGTATGCGATCGTGTTTACTGTGTCAATTACGAAAGGGAGGGGGGAAAACAGGAAAAACATGTCAAATAAGTTTCCTGTCGAAAGCAGGTGAATTCCGCACCGTTGAAAAGAATGCTTCTTCTTTCAGATGGAGCGCACACTCGCCAGTTTGAACGCTAAGCATCAAACAAAAAACAAAGGACTTGGCTCTTCCACATTTTCACTAGAGCCGCGCGCACTGACCGAGCAAAGAGCAAAAACGGCGGTTTAAAAGGACAGATCTTCTCACTCATGTTGAGCATCCTACTCGGAATAGCTTTTGCGACAATTATAATCGATTGTACGTTTTTGGTAGCAGAGTGCCTTGTTGCTATCCAAAATGGTTACAAAAACAAAGCCAGGAAGATGTAGCCGCTCATAAAATACTTCCGGGACTCAAGATACGCCGCGCACACAATAGAGTAAATGCAGCAATCCCGTATCTTACGAGGTAAAAAAAATAGGAGAGTGGACGCGTTTGCAACAATTACACACGTCTGAACTAATGTTGCAAAACGGAGCCATACAGGAAAGCCAACCGGGAGCAATGTCCCTTTAAAATTAATTTCTGGGAGTTAAAGATGTGTTTTTTTTTTCAAAGCAGCTAAGGGACCGTTCATTATTTATCAACGGGGGTGGGCTGGCGGATTGTCGTCATCAATATAACAAAAATTCATGACCCGCCCCTTTGGTGTTAAGTGTACAAACGGTAAAAGGCCTACTTTAATACGGTACATTGTGGGATGTGCTGAGGTAAATAAATTTATTACGTTAAATTTAATAAATTGTTGAAAACTTCCTTTCTCGCAATTTTTTCCCTGACCCCCAACCCCCTTCTTATAGCACCTTCAAAAAGATTTTTAGCCCCTCCATCCGTTTTCATGACCCCCATTCATTTTCGCGTCCCCCTCCCCTTCATAAATAATAAACGGTCCGTAATTGACAAACTAGCTTTCCCACAATATCATCCAAACACATGTTTAATTTTCGGCCAATTCATACGTTTAGGTCTTGTTCACAACCTTAAAAGACAAAAGATCACAACCATGAGTACGAATAAAATGTTGAACGTAAAAAATAGGTAAATAAACGGCATTTGGACATTATTTCCCCGGAATTTTATCCCCAACCCCCCAGGACATCATTTACTCATTTTCTTCCCGATAGCTGAACACCCCCCCCCCCACGTTGACCGCTAACTACTGACATTACTACTGTAAAACAATATTACAGTAGCACTAACAAAGCAGTAAATAATAAGGAATCAAATGAGGTTTTTTTGGAGGTTCCTATATTCTTCCTAGATTTAGTGGAAAAATCCTATATTTGCTAATATTTGGGTTTTTGAGAAGCCACAAGACACACGCTTGATTTTGTGCTCGTAACTTCACTTTGGAAAAAAATTCAAGTTGCTGGAACAGTTTATCAAATCTAAATTTAAAGGGATATACCTCCCAGCGCTATTTTTCTCGATCACCACATCAAGTACGGCCCCAAAGGTCTGTTTCCTTACCGTTAGTCTTTCCCTAGCTAAAAATCTTTTTTTTAATTTGGCGTCTAGGAGATTTTCTGTTGAATATAATGGAACTTTATTTACTAACGACCCGTAACTATATGATGCATTGCGCGCTTACAATAACGATGACGTTTCATCTCTGTGTGTGCATGTACAAATTTACTAATAATTAACCATGAGATCAAAAATCTAAACGCGTAATGTGGTAAAAATTAAAATTAATTATTCCAATAGATCGCCGAAGCAAAATTATAAGACACTAGCCTAAAAAATTATAAATTGTGATGTTAAAATACGAGTATCATTCCGGTTTGTGACGAAACCATTAATGCGTTCATGCTGGTTCGTCTATTAGGCACAATGCCAAATGAGATAGTAGCTACGTTCTTTCGCTGCGAAGAACGCAGCTACTATCTCAGATGACCTTTGTGTTCGTATTGGCGCGGGAGGCGACCAGCGCGAACTGAGGCTGGCGGAATGTTATAAGGCAGGCCGGGTGTCACTTTAATGGCGTGACGACGTTGACGAGAGACGTGCCTAAGCCTAAGCAGCCTAAACAGAGGCTCGTGGTGTTGTGAGAGAGCATACCTTCAATTTTTTTTTTACGTGCAGAACGTTTGTTACAAAGTTCATTATTTACATTATTAAAGGCGGTAGGATTTATTGCAAGGTTTGACCTCAACCGCCCATGTTAAAGCCGAAATTTCGATCGGACGCTTAATCTCCGCCGTCTGTGAATATTTTTCGATTACATTTGGTATGTAAGCTTTGTTGTACTTGGTCGACAAGAATACCAAAATTCATTAAAATCCGCCGAAGCAAATCGGAGTTCTGGACCTGAATGTTTCCGCGTTTCAGAATCCAAGAAAATGACGCCCTTTTAAAACCAGATCTATGGGTCTGTTTTTTCCATGATCAAGTCAGTTGATACACATTATTTTAAGATGTATATGTAGTATGGTGCAAAATACATCGTCCTTTAAGGTTACTTTTTGCGTGCATCCTTCTCCAGATTATTTCTCTTCACTCGAAGAGGTTTGCATGAAGAAACTATGACGTCATAAGAAACGTCATGATGGGTTAAAAAAACTTTGACGTTAATTTTTGGGCTTTTTCACGTATTTGAGCGTCATAATATCAAGTCACAGCGTTGAAAATAGGCCCATACTGAGCGCAATTTAATTATCTTTCGTTTGGTCCTATACTCCCTTGTAGGTGTTTTGGTTCCAGAGGAATAGACGTACAAACACACACGCACATTATACGTCCTTAATGATGTAGATGATTTTGTGATACTCTTAGAATCAACGAAATTACAGGAGCGTGATTGACGCAAATGGAGTGCGCGAAGCGTACAATATGGCTATAGTTATAATAATATAATAATTACAATACCTAATGTGTCACATTAACGCAACAGGACATGAAAGGATTAAGCATGGCAGACTCCCCCCCCCTGATTAGGGCACCCCCCCCACCCCCCCGTATGTAGCCGGTTTTATAGAGCATTGTTGTGGTTTCCCATTTTCCTGAAAGTGAGTCAAAGTGTAATGCCACTATATGTGCCAATTATTGTTGAAGGTCCTTACAAATTAAACACCACCGTTAGCAGTCGTCGCCCACTGCCCAGTCGCCCAAGCTTCCGAGATTCCCACTATACGGACTTCAATATAATAAGAATTATCGATATTCCCACTGCAGACACGCACAAACCGTAATTTCTTTGCTTGCTTGTTTGTTTGCGCGTGTCTGCAGTGGGAATATCGATAATTCTTATTATATTGAAGTCCGCAGTGGGAAACTCGATAAACTTTATTCTATTGAAGTCCGTGTAGTGGGAGTCTCGGAAGCTTGGGCGATATCTTAGTTATATATATAGATCCACTCAAAACCAAAACTGGTATAAGAGCAGCCACCAAGTTTCCAAAAAGGGTCGGCCTTTCAAAGTAGTGATATCATTCAACCAGGGAAAGGCCGCCAAAGTTAATCATATTAGCCAAGTTAATCGCATCCACTAATAGTTCGAAAGTTAAATAAAAACTAGAATATTGCTACTAGCGGTAGCAATCTTCAAGTTTTCATTTAACGTCCAAAGTATTATACCGTACGATTAACTTGGCTAATAGGATTAACTTTGATGGCTTTTCCCTGGTTGAATAATATCACTACATTGAAAGGCCGACCCTTTTTGGAAACTTGGCGGCCAGAAAGGGTCGGCCTTTCAAAGCCGTGATATCATTCAACCAAGGAAAGGCCGCCAAAGTTAATCATATTAGCCAAGTTAATCGCATCCACTAATAGTTCGAAAGTTAAATAAAAACTAGAATATTGCTACTAGCGGTAGCAATCTTCAAGTTTTCATTTAACGTCTAAAGTATTATTCCGTGCGATTAACTTGGCTAATAGAATTAACCTTG
Organism: Lithobius niger; assembly: GCA_023313725.1. Taxonomy (NCBI): domain Eukaryota; kingdom Metazoa; phylum Arthropoda; class Chilopoda; order Lithobiomorpha; family Lithobiidae; genus Lithobius; species Lithobius niger. Next base: position 48,823 of record JAHWFP010059567.1, read on the forward strand.
GTGCCCTTTCCTGGTTGAATGACATCACTACTTTGAAAGGCCGACCCTTTTTGGAAACTTGGCAGCTGCTCTTATACCAGTTTTGGTTTTGGGTGGATATCACAACTTTCATAGGCCTGTGAATACAAAGAATTCCACTGTCTAATAGTCACCTCTACCTTTTTTGTCTGGAGTGTCTATAAATTTTCTAATTCATAATTTTTACGATTGCCCAATTGGCCGTTACACTAGCCAAATGGACACGGTTTGGCTTATTGTATGCCCATGTTTCACATGCTTAAGTTTATTTAACCCGATTTTTGAGCGCACTGGCTGACAAACGCTGATTTTCGTTTGCTTCGCTCATTCAATCAGCGCATTTCCCTTCACTTGGCCCTCCCGAAGTTAACGTTAATCATTCAATCATGAACACATACTACAAACTCACGGAATGGTATATGTTCATACAGTTCTAATATTTTGTGGCAGAAGAAGATTACTAAAACTAATCAACTAACCAGCTGTTTAAAATTACTCGCCACTTACACTGGACTGCAAGAACAGTAAGTCTACATAAAATAAAATGTCCGCGTCACGTTATTGAGGACACTTTTTCTCCATAAAAACACGTTCCCACCTGTGGTGACGAAGTACATTTTGTTTCCTAATCTTTTTTCCAACAAAAGTGTCCCTTTTATCGTCGTGGGGCAGATAATTCAGTTTGGATTCGTGTAACGTAAAAAAAAAAGCGACCAAACCTTTGCAATAAAAGATATTCTGTCTCTTAGTGAACCACCTATTTGCAAAAACAGTGCATTCTGACAATTAAGTACTGAAACGATAAGCGTGTAACACTTAATCATGTTATAATCTACTGTTGGATGACAATACAAACAATGGTTACAACAATAATTTTGCACTTACGAGCCACTTCAGGGCCACGTACTTTTAGCTGCAACCCCCATTTTCGAAAAAGGCACTTCCCCATATGACGCTTTACCTGTCTGCCGAAATTTAGATTTGGCAACTTTCCCTAATGAGCTGTAGAGGTGTCTTTATACCCTATGAGAATTAACATGGGAGCCTGGTGATTAGCTAGTTACTAGTTACTAGTCACTAGTCACTAGTTACTAGTAACACTCAACGTTATTGAGGAGACATTCTCTCTATGAAGGACACGTTCTCACATTTTCGTGTTGACGTTTTCTTCGTTACTGGACCCAAGACACTTGATTCAAACAATCTGCAAAGATTTCTACCGCATGGTATATTTACACCAGTATGCTGAAATCAGGTATAAGTTGGTTTCAGTTAAAAGACTCAGTCTGCTAGTGAAGGCCGCCTTTTTTTTCATCAACAATCATTTCTTAACAATCGGATGTCTACAATCGGATGATCTACTATTACTTGGCGGTGACACACTAGCGTGTATCTAAATACTCAACGTTATTGAAGGCACTTTTTCTCCATAAAGAACACGTTCCTACGTTTTCGTGTTGAGGTTTTCTTTTTTACTGGACCCAAGATACCTGATTCAAACGAATTGCAAAGATTTCTACCGCATGGGGAATTTACACCAGTATGCTGAAATCACGTATAAGTTTGTTTCAGTTAAAAGAAACAGTCTGCTAGTACGGCCGCCTTTTTTTCATCAACAATCATTTTTTAACAATCGGATGTATACAATCGGACGATCTACTATTACTTGGCGGCGACACACTTGCGTGTGTCTAGATTATTTATTGATGTCCTTTAAAAATTGCGTTCTTCATTAATCTTTGAGTTTTGTTGTGGTAACTTGCTTGCCGGGTTAAGTCCTAGGTCAGGGACTGAAACGCTAATAACCGGTTGACCAGCCGAAAACGAAAATGACTTGACGCTCATTTGTTTATTCAAATACACTAAACACGAATATAAACATTAAATATTTATGACGAATTCCCTCCAGTTCTTTGCTCCAAATTGTTGAAGAGATCTCGGTTTCGAACTTTGACCTCCGACTTGCACCGAGCTTTGAACTGTGGTTCGCACACCGTTTACAGGCCACTTAACCCACTTTCCTAGTTTCTGAAAAGTAAAACAGCTTTTCGTTTCTACACCAAATAAGCCGTTTTCTCCACGCGCCTTTTGCGGACTGTTTTATTTTTTTCAAATAAGCTGCAGGCGAAGGAAAAAACAAACAATAGGTTTCAGTCAATGGGGTCGAAATCGTGACGCAGACTTCAACATTTGCGAGACAACCGAACAATACTCGTTTAACTTGTGCGATTGTAGGCTATACTTTATTACTACAGCGTACAATAATTGCATAGCTTTCATGTTTTAAAACCGGTGTACTGTTCACGACATGTGTTTATCTTGCATTGAGTTAAGTGATTTCTGCCCACCACGTCATTTTACGTTGAAAACAACCAAATTTGGAACGGATGACAGGAAGTTTTGTATATACTGATTGCCGAATGCTGGCTATCGAGGCTTAGGTCTGTCTTTCTGTAAGGGCACGTTTACGCAACCACTCGCTTTTGCATTCTCGCAGCTAAAAGCTAGAAATCACCTCAAATTCCAACATGTTGGCGGTTTTATGTCTGCCGCCTCGCAACGAAAACAGCAATAACGTGCGTTCAGAAGTGTTTGGGAAAATTGTTTCGTCATGAAGAATTCTTCGTATTATTGGCACGGATTATAAGACTGCAAGTATTTACTCAAACGATGTCGGATTTAGCTAATCCATTTAGCGTTGTTACCATGGCACTGTCACCTTTGCCATCGCGATTGCGTTCTAGCTGCGAGAATGCAACGGCGAGTCGGTGCATAAACGCGCCCTTAAAGGGACATAAATCCTTCCGGTATGTCATGCGACCCGTTGAGAATAGCGTTTGCAACATTTACGCAGGTTAGAGTTAATGTCGGAAAATTATCTGGCACGAAAAAAAAAAACCAACAACAAAATGAATGTGTTTGCAACATTTACATACGTTTGAACAAACCGTCGCAAAACCGAGCCATATAGAAAGCCAACGTGGATGCATGTGCCTTTAATATTTGTTATGTGTAGGCCTACAGTAGACTAAATAAATAATATTTTAATTTTGATTTTAAAACTCTACTTGTCTAGTAAATTGGAAATAAGCCGCCAGCGAAAATCCTACACTAGAAATAACGTATATAGTGTAATAAAGTCATCTTATGCAGCTAACGTTTTATGCAAGTACTGTGACCCGGATTCGAACCGGCGAACCAGCCCATGACCAGAGCACTGCCATATCGCCATATCGGTAATGGTAGTGATCTGGTGATGGACTCGTTCGCCGGTTCGAATCCGGGTCATATCACTTGAAAGAAACGTTACGTCCGTAAACGTGGCTTACTGTACTACGTTATTTTTAGCGTTTCTAGTGTATGATTTTCGATGATGACTTATTTCCAACTAACCTTTATATTGTTTACAGAGATTTATGTATTTTATTTATTTCTGTTTGCTTAGTAGCATCAAGCAAAAGCTACCGGTGTTAAATTTAATACTATACTGTAAGTATAGAGCAGTTACATTTGCCGCCATATTGGCACCAGTATGGGTTTTGGAGGGCATAACTACAAGGTGCACTACATAAAAATGGACGGAAAAACAACGGAGTAGCGGATTTCTTAGGCTTAAAATAACGTTGTTTTCTCCAACAACAAAAATCGCGCGTTTTAGGTCTAAGAAATCACTCTTCACAGCATCGGCTTCAGTATGACGCCCTTCTGTTTCTCTCTGAAGTGCCCCTTGCAGCTAACCCATTAAGGCTCCAGCATAGAGTTATACACAATAATACTACGTCGTGTCACTGCTCTATAGAAGAAGTGCGGCTGACATCTTGTCCCGCGAGCGATATACGAACTTTGTGCGGGAAGTTCCCCCCCTCCCCCGAGCTTTCTGTGGTCTCACAGCATTTAAGTTGAAACTTCCAGCAAATATTTCCATCGCAAAAATTTGTCCAAGACCTGGATTTTCAGAGTGTGAAGGGAGTCGGAACCAATAGGACCCACTGACTAGGCCGGAAAAATCTACTCGAAGGTCACAGAGTAAAACACGATTTTAATTTTCGCCACTTGCCAACAGCTTTGTGCCTTGGTCACAAAATGGTACAACACTACTGTAAATAAAACACATGAAGTGGGAGACCTCCACTACCCAGACACTTGCGGCGTCGCCCAGGGACGACGCTAAGGCGGGGCGAGGGGGGGGGGGGGGGGGGGGCCCCCACCCCCCTTAATTTTTTCCCCCCCCCCCGGGGCCCCCCCCCCCCCATCAGATCAAAATCAAACGTATAAACGAAGAAAATTTTAGTTACTTATTAAGAAAACTACGTTAGTTTCTTTCACAGCAACAGGAAGGACTTGCGGTCGCATCAATGGAGCCTAGTTTCTACTATGAGAGTTGCAAAATCATCTTTTCTCCAGTTGGATTTAAAAATGTTCCAAAAAATAGTGTGGAAATCAGTTGATAACTTTGGGTGTGAGAAAGAGAATTGCAAGTGTGTTATTTTTACTTTTATTCTTTTTTTTTTGGAAGGGGACCGCAAAAGTAGCATTTTTCTGTTCGCCCCCCCTGGCTAAGATTGCTGCCTTACTGCCGCCTCTCTAAGTGATTCTATAGCGTCGTCCTTGGCGTCGCCATATTGGATCCAAATTGGAAATACGATTTCGAGTATCTCACTGATGCTTGGTAGGTTAGCACTGCTACATTTTATGTTTCAACACGACCGTAAAAGTTTGATTAAAAAAAATTAGGCCTTGTTTTTTATATATATATATAAATTTCTCTTGAGGGAATTTGAGAACTTTCTCTTTCTCAAATTCGGCCTTATTATCGTTATTTTGTAAAGTAATTATAATACTAAAACATATGCTGAATTAAAACCTTGAAATGCGCTGCTTGTATCCTGTGATGGTAGCTAAAGATGTGCCTTTATTTATCATATGACAGCACTGAAGGCACATGAATCATATGTATTTTTAGCATAGTGCGCAGTAATAAATAAATACAACTTTGCTTACGAATATTTTCAAAAAGAAATCTGAATTACGTAAGAAACGTGAGCTTGCCTTTCCCTTCAACTTCGCATAACGAGTTACCTAGGCAACTGACTGCAGTGCGTGACACGCCTAAACAAAACATGTGAAAACCTAAGATTTACTCTTAAGTTATTCTTGTGTCTACGGGGGGCTTAAAATATTTATTTTATTTTATTCACAATGTTTATTTTAAACCAGTTAAGCGTTAATACTAAGGGATTTGTCAACTAGGTGACAAACAGGTATTTAATGCACTTAGGTAACGATTGTGAAAGAAAAAGAAAAACCGATGACAGGCCCACGATTGCCTCCTCTGCCTCATTGTAGTTACGCCACTGGAAACTGGAAACTAATCGTTAAAGGGCAATTACATCCATTTTGACATGCATGTTTGACTTTTGGATCGCTTACACAATAACTAAACACTAGAATTGTGTTACGTACGTCCAATATAACAATTTAATTACTGCATCACCAAAACACCACACGGAGATCGCCATTGCTTTGCTGGAACGCTCAGAAATTAATGCCGACAGATGTCACTTTTCGATTCCGACACGCAGCCGATTGAGATAGCTGTATTGACTGTGAGGAGCTCAAGGGTCTGACGGCCTTAGCTGGCCGGCAGTGTTGTGGCCAGCTAAGGCCGTCAGACGCTTGAGCTCGTCACAGTCAATACAGCTGTCTCAATCGGCTGCTTGTCGAAATCGAAGAGATCCGTCTGTCGGCATTAATTCCTGCGCGTTCCAGCAAAACAATGGCGACCTGTATGTCGTGTTTTGGTGATGCAGTAATTAAATTGTTGTATCGGACGTACGTAACATATTCTTACCGCAATTGTTGTGTTTAGTTATTGTGTAAGTAATCCAAAAGTCAAACATGCATGTCAAAATGGATGTAATTGCTCTTTAATAAATTACGGTTGACTAGCAGCGTTCGGCGAAGGTCTCGAAAAAGTCACGACTCAGGACGAATGGTGGAACACGAGTAGAATTGTGTTGGAAACTCCTTCGTCATGCCCCTCATGCTGAAATGAGGAACGCGGTTACTGTCTCACAGTTGGCCTTAATTTTATGTGCCTTAGTGATCGTATACCCCCACTTAAAGAGACATCCGGCCTGCCTTATAGCATTCCGCCTGCCTTATAACATTTCGCGCTGGTCACCTTCCGCGCATATACGAACATCAAGGTCACCTGAGATAGTAGCTGCGTTGAAGAACATACTCTCATTTGGCATTGTGCCTAATAGACAAACCAGGATGAACGCAGTAATCGTATCGTCACAAACCGGATTGATTCTCGTATTTTAACATCACAATTTATAATTTTCTAGGCTAGTGTCTTATAATTTCGCTTCGGCGATCTATTGGAATAATTAATTTTAATTTTTACCGCATTACGCTTTTAGATTTTTGATCTCATGGTAATTATTAGCAAATTAGTACATGTATACATAGAGATGAAACGTCATGGTTATTGTAAGCGCGCAAAGCATCATATACTTACGGGTCGTTCGTAAATAAAGTTCCATTATATTCAACAGAAAATCTCCTAGACGCCACATTTTAAAAAGAATTTTTAGCTAGGGAAAGACTAACGGCAAGGAAATAGCCCTTTGGGGCCGTACTTGATGTGGAGGATCGAGAAAAATGGCGCTGGGAAGTATATCCCTTTAAATTGTAAAGGGAAGAGGTAAATTAACTACAAAAGTATGAGTGTGAAAGCTTTAGTACTGGAAGACCAAAAATGTTCAGAGAAACAAGCGAAGAACGTGAGGCTTCGGACGGCACAATAAATCGACCGATGCGAGAGCGACGTCTACGGACTACAGTTCTTCTGAACAGCATTTAAAGGGCAAGGGAGCCTTCAAGCTTCGCCAAATAATTGCTTAGTCGCCTATCAGTGGTGGACTGGCCAGGGAGGGAAGGGAGGAAAACCCCTCCTGGCCCTTGGGACAGTGCCAGACGTACGTACCATTTGTGTAGGTGACAAGTTCGGAAACTGACCGCCCACAAAAAAAAAATCGAAAAAGAATGAGTAAACGAATAAGTAAATGAATGTTTCCACTAAGAAAGAGAAACTGGGCCGAACTCTTGAAAATTGGGTTTTCTTTTAACGAGTCTTAATGCAACAAAAGCATCATCTATACTTTGTTCCACATTATGTTTTCAGAAAACTTACTGTATGACGCCACATTTCCTTCCACTATGCGAGTGCAAAAAATCCGTAAACATCCCATTCGTAAGCAACAGTAACTTTGTTGAGTCTACAAGTGTGATATCCACATGTTTTTGCACTCTTAGTGCAAGGAAACGAGTCGTCATCCAGTCAGTTTTCTGAAAACAGAATGTGGAACAAAGTATATAACGTTGAGGCTACGCGTAATGTCGGACTGTTGCTGTGACAGCAATGCAGTGAGCATATATAATTTCCAACATGTTGTGCACACTTCTTTTTTTTCTTTTCGCTCTGAAAACGACGGATAATTAGGTACAATGGTCAATTGAAAATAATCCGAAAGCCAAAATCATACACTAAAAATAATACAGTAAGCTAGTATTTACGCTCCAGTGCACTGGGTAAAAGCTGGTAAATCAGTGGCCATATCGATAAAGGCGGTTCGGCAGTGATCTGGTGAGTACTGGTTTGCCACGCCAAAAGAATGAAACCTGGCTCATTAGGTGACTTATTGTTTACGTTATTTCTAGTGTACGGTATTCGCTGAAGCTTATTTCCAATCTAACTTTACAGCGACTTGCGTTTGATTATGAGCCTCTTACTGTGGTATTTTTGATGAGCTATAACCCCTTCCCCCTCCCCCGAGACCCCCGGATTTGTGACGTCTGCTCATGGCTTATTCGCATTCAAGCTCCTTTCAACACTCCTGATATAGAAACGGTTTGCTTGGACCGATAAGAGCACGACGGCTATTTTCCAACGAATTAATTAAGCAACAGCCTATAAACAGTGTAATTTTAACGTTGGTTATCCGTAAAAGTAATTTATATCACTCGTTCAAAAACTGGCCGTATGGGGTGATGGAACACGGCATTATATTGACAACAACACTCCAGCGTCATGACTTACTTGCCTTTCGTTGTACCACTCCTGACGAGACCCATCAGCCAGCGCCATTCACAGACAGAACTTCAGAAGAATCTGTTCTCGGCGTTTGGAAATTACATCCGTACCTGAAATCAACACTCTTACCGTCATTCCCAACCAGACTCTCCAAACCCTGGCGACCAGTTACAAATTATCTTGATTGTCCAATCATGGCGCTACCGTAGTTCGTGAACCGAGTGTCATTTCAAAATACGAGCCCTAGCCCAATCTGTTTTGACGTGAATCACCATCATAATTAATTCATATAGGAAGTTAAACAATATGCTAATTAAACTGTTTACTGAGTGCTCTTTTGTGTTCGGTCTTGAGGCGCAGCGCTGAAAGAAAAACTGCTTTGTCACGGAGGCCTCGCCCGAATAGGTCCGGTTACAACTTCACATTAGATTGCATAAACAATGAAAAGTGACCTTATCGCAACAGCGAAATATCAAGTTTTGGCGCGGTGACCCTTTGTCACAGTACATTGTTTTTACAATATGATTCGTTTTGCATTGACTGCACAGCTTATAGGAGAACAAAATACCACAATTCTGTCTCTTTTACGCATCCTGTGAAACTGCATCCCTTCATCAGGGGCAGATCTAGCGTGGTGCCAATGGTTCCGTTGTGCCCGTCACCCGCCCACCCCTTTCCACCTTAACTTTGTTTAGGGTACGAACTTCGTAACAGCAATTGTTAGTGAGTCAGTACAGACTAAACATTTTTTCAGTAATAAAAATGGATAACGAGTGTGATGGTTACAAGTTTATTGGCGCCGGCACGTGTCTCAAATCCCCCCCCCCCCCCACGACTAACGACACTCCCCGGCCCCCGTTTTCTAATGATCACTTGTATTATATTCTTCCATGTTCATGTCCATGCATAAAATTAAATGAGGCTCAAGGCAGTCTAAAAGCTGCCCATTCGAAGCTGCCCCGAGAGGCATGCTATCCTGAAAAGCTTCCCCTAATGCTTTCCTCGTACAAGACGTGCGGTGCAGTTGAATTGGTAGTAGTAGTTTTGATTTCTACACATGACTCTTAAAGTAGTAGTAGTTTTGATTTCTACACATAACTCTTAAAGTAGTAGTAGATAACTCTTAAAGTGGTAGTAGTTTCGATTTCTACGATCCATGTAGATTCACCCGTACATCTTTCATCAACACTGGCCACCGTGCACAGTATTATCTGAAGTTCGGTGATTTGTCGGTAGAAGGCGACACTCGTTACTTTGTAATAACACGAAGTGCAGCACGGGTGTGCACAATGAATTCCTATCATTTTCGACGGATGTCGGCTAGTTGATCAGTCAAAAAGAAAACCAAAAGCGCGCAACAAATGTAACATAAACCCAACGTTTCAAACTTTGGTGAGGTTATTTACCAAGGGTAATTTTTAAATTTGTTATCCCATTTAAATGAATCGCACCAAAGTTTGAAACGTTGGGGTTGTTAGTTATATTTGCTGTGCACTTTTTGGCTTTATAATTTTTAGTATGAAGCAGTGTTTGAAAAAAAAATTCTGGTTTTTCTGGAAAAAAAACAACCAACGTTGGTTTTTTCGGGCTTTTTTTTGTTTTTTGGGGAGTTTTATTGTTTTTATCAGGTTTTATAGGGCTGTATCGATTTTTATCGAGCCTAACTCAGGCTTCTGCTTTAGTTCAAGAGTGTTTTACAGGCATGTACAGTACTAGTGGTTGTTAATTGTAAAGCACCATTGTTCAACAGAACCTTTCATTACAAACATTTAAACTGCTTGAAAATAATTAATATTTATTACAAAAGATAATACTAACCTTTTATATAGGTTAACTAACTGTTGCTTGCGTTTAGGATCTAGCCAGGAAAAAAATGTTTAAAAAACACCGCTAGCAGGCATTTTCGGGTTGTTTTTTTCCGGGAAAACCGTGTTATTTGTGGTTATCAGAACATCACCGTTAAAAAAAATTCGTTTGAACGATGGTTGCTGAACCGCGGCTTCCGTCAAAGCGTTGATATCGTATTATTGCACTTTACTATTGTTTCAAACATTTACCACAAAATTCAACAGCTAAATTGTCCCTCTCATCGTCGTGGGGCACGTAACCCAGTTTGGGCTCGTGTTCCCTAAAAAGAAATCAATAAAAAAAACAAAAAAAACCCACAAAATAAACGATAAGCGCTTTAGTCATCTTTTTGGCTAGTATATAGGTAAGTAATAAGTTGTTGCATACATTACATGCAACTGGTGTGGAAAGGACCATGTAGGCCACTAACAACCAACCAGCATTAAAAGACGGTGATAGGAGTTTATACGTGGAATGGTGCCGAAAGAACTTATTTGGGAGAGGGGGGGGGGGGAATGGGGGACAACTCTGCAACAAGTTGAGTTTGGGGAGAAGGAAAAAAAAAACCACTAAAATCTTTGCAAACATTTTGAAAGGTTTCAGTTCCGCAGAGAACGCTTAAAGATTACAAGGTTTTGAGCACACACAACCTGATCCGGGAGGCTGTTCCAAGGATTTATCAACCGGTTTGCAAAGAAAAACTTTTCTAGACAATTTCTATTTACGCCGTTTTTGTCAAGTTCACAGAGTGGCCCCGAGTTCTTTCCCCTGTTCGTACCTCAAAGAAAAGGAATAGTCGAAATCCACGAGACCGGGCAATAAAGCGAATGTCAGGGAAAGGTCGGCATGTAACCGTCTTAATTCAGGGGACTCGAGACCATAGTTATGACCAAGCAGAAACAGAGTTTGGAGATACCTTTTATACAATTTTTCCTTAGGGCTTACAACGATTGGTTTAACCCTTTCGCTACTGGTGTCCTCGAACAAGGACATCAAGTATTTGGGCCAAAAACCTAAGGGGGCGTCGGACGAGCGTCTAGCTGGAAAGTCGTCTAATGGGATAATTGTCTAAAATCTGCCTAAATAAAATATCTGGAAAAGCATCTAAACGGAATATCGTATAATGGATAATTGTATAATGGATAAACATCTAACTGGATTAACGTCTAACTGCGGTTTCTGATGTTATATGTATAGCCGCAGCGAGTGCGGCAGCACGAGCGAGGCAGGGATATTAGACGATTTTCCATTATACGAATTTCCTGTTAGATGATGTTCCGTTATACTGTTTTTCGTGAACGTTCTTCCAATTATGCGATTTTCCAGTTAGACGATTATCCCTCGCCCCGGCTGTAGCAGCTTGCTTTGCTCGGGGTCCCCGGGGCTCCCTCACAAAGCTTGTGGCGTGCGTGGGGATTTAGTTTGGGGCGAGGGATAATCCCCACGCACGCCACACGCACCCACGCACGCCACAAGCTTTGTGAGGGAACCCCGGGGACCCCGAGCAAAAAGCGAGCTGCTACAGCCCAGTCGTCAGTGTCTTCGTCTCCAGACCAAGAGAACGCCGGTTCGAATCCCACAACCAACCAACTACCATACGGGACTAAAAAAAAAAAATCACCAGGAATAATTCACTCGTGAAAGGGTTAAGCACTTTACATTTTTTGTTATGCCACCTCTGACCAAATCCTATTTGCTAATGTCAAGCTACAAAGAGATAAGCCAATATGGCGGTATGAGAGTTTTTTTTTATCTGCAGTCAGAATAATAATGAATTTGATGCCGAGCTGAAAAGGATATTATTTATCTTTGCAATCCAGCTTGAGTCCTTCATTACTTAATTACACAAGTCAGAATGCCATGATAATAATTTGATAGGCAGTGTGCCCATTAGTTTTACACAGCCCGAGGACCACCACCTGATAAGAAAAAAAAAACGTCATCAGATACCCTTGAAGAGAATATTGTCAGTCTGTCTGCCACAATATTTTTTACTAACGAAAAACTGTCTCCGTAGTGGTTTTGTCCCGTAATTGTTATTAGTTATTTAATTGGTAATTTTTGTTTTCGGGCGGGGGAGGGTGGAGACCAACTTACCTTTTTTTTGGAAATATTTTATTTACCGTCTGTGAGGAATAACTTCACACGACGCAACCTAACGAATAGACCTAATCAGAAGCTTTCGGAAAAAAAAAATTAAAATGGGATATTTGAACGTCAAAATCATTAAGGTTTTGGTAAAATAATCGAAGGGAAAACAACGACTAACTGAACTGATCACTCGCAAGTATCTCTTATAGCATGTCCTAAAACTGTTAAAAATATGCACGGATAAGTTCAAGAAGGCAACGTAAATATGTTTGCATCCGTTATTAATTTAACAGCTAGTAGTTCTGCAGCATAATAACCGTTCAGCGATAAATGTTGTTAATTCTCCATCAAGGCCCGATTTATAGGGGGAAAAAGGGACAATTGCTCCGGGCCCCTCAATCCATAACCCC
>JAHWFP010059567.1:61690-76082 GCA_023313725.1 Lithobius niger
CCCCCCCCCCCCTCCAACAAAAAAAACAACTACTGTACGTACATCTCTGTGGAGAGCACCAAACATTATCAATCGGTTATCCTCGCCATTAAAAGTGAGGGATTTAATGTGTTTGTTTTCTACTCTTCAAGCAAAGAAGCTTAAAACGTAAAAGTGGGGGAATCCTTAGAATTCGGATGATCACTTGTTTCATTGGCCGAAGCGGCGAGAACAACATTACTGTACTCAACCCACACATTTGAATTTGGTTGCTTATTTGTTTGTTTGTTTGTTGCCTTTGTCTAACGCTCCAGCTGAAATACCAGGTATGATATGGCACATATCCTGAGTTTGGAATGGAAACGGTGAATCATTACGAGGTATTTAGGAACTATTTACCCCAAACCTGGGGGTGGCTGTAACTAAAGACTGGTGCATTTCCGGACCCATGTTTATAGGACTTTTTCTTCTTATCTTTGATCACACAGCGGACCCTCAAAATATTTGACACCAATTTCCGAACACCCTGTAAACCAAAGTCTCATAGCAGAAATGAAGCAACCGCAACGACCCCCGGAAGGGGAACAATGGAAACGTGCGAGTCTGTCAATTCTTTGGCATGAAGTTGAAACTGGGAAGTTGTTGCCCTGAAAAGAAGTTGAAATTGACACATTGTTGCCTCGACTAACAATTGGCTCTATCAATTATCTTTCTAACTAAACACCGTGGTAATCTCAAGGGCAAGTATTACATGACGTTATGCACATTTTTTTTTTCACACGGTACGCATCGCTTAAGCCACAGCGAAAGACTGGGAGTTGGGGGCAAAGTGAGCTGTTACCATTATGCATACGATTACGCATTAACTTAACTTAGAAGAGAACAAACAAACAAGCACGGGAGCCGGGTACGTGTTCAACTACGTATAGCAAAGAGGAGAAAGGGAAGGAAACCAAGAGGAGAGGGAGAGGACGGGATAAAGGAGGACGGGAGAGGATTGGCGGAAAGGGGGTGTGTTACACAAACAAAAATCGACTGTTGCAGTGAACGATCAGGCAGCACCGAGCAAATACTGGGAAACAACCACGGGTCAAACAAATCCCCGGGCGAAGCCGGGTACGATGCTAGTTATTAAAATAAAAATACATACAACTGAAAATTGTGATTAACCACACCGCCAACGGAGTAGATAAGGCTACAGCGAAGTTCGGATTCAACAAATACGATGTTACAGTAGGGATGTCAGACGAACCTTTGATCTTCGATAAAATCGACTTCTAAAAATGTTGGTAAGACGTATAGTGTAAGTTGCTCGCATTACAGAGAAGCCCTAACACCAGCGAGGCCTCCTCACTCCACTCGTCACGTCAGCCCAATAGAAAGTTGCATGACTTCGCCATGAATAATTCTAAAATTCGCAGAAGCCTAAATGCGTAAGAAAGGTACGTAAGAGAGGTAAGAAAGTTAATAATATTGAATGTGAAGTTCTAGGATTGCTAACAATCCATTAAAAAGGCTATCAAAAATCGTATTGCTTTCCTAATTTTTTGGCTCCCGAGGTTTCTTCCCATTATCTGCAGGTCGGTGGGGTAGACAGTAGACGTGTATAGGTAGGGAAAGAGTAATCTTGATTTTCTAGTTTTGCTATGCCTGTACAGCATTCACGCTTATGGCTTTCTGTAGCTAATGTAGTTGAGGTCGCGTTGCTACTTGCTGTAGGCATGAAAGTAAGTCCTTTTTTTTTTTTTATCATACGGTGTCTTTTGCTGTGTGTTTTGATTTATAGTTAGTTGTAGGGCGCCACCAAACAAGAAGTGGCCCCCCCCCCCCCCCAGGTCTAAATCCGGTCCTGGTTATCATTCCAAAATAAAATTGGTTTGGTTGAACAACGATGGCAGTAATCGCAAACTCGCGGCTGTGCTCCAGCGTTGATTTCATATTATTGCTTTTATTTCAATTCTTTAAAACGTTTACCACAAAATCAACTGTCATAATTCGTGAAAGGGTACACTCACATCTTTCAAAACAAGTGGTGACAGTGACTACGTAGTCGTAATCGATCTTCTGGCACTTCCGCCACTTTCGGGCTACTTCAGCTTCATAATCCGGGTTTTTTTTTAATTCCTTTTAACTAATTCTTAGGTGATGACTGTAATGGTAAAAACCGTTTGTCTCTATCTGTTATCGACCCATAGATTATGGGCTCACTTGTCGGCTACTTCCGCTTCATACTTCCGGTTTTTTAAACTGACAACTAATTTTTGGACGCTGAATCTAATGGTGAAAACCGCTTGTCTCTCTCTGGTACCGTTCCATAGATGATGGATTCACTTGTTGGCTACCTCTTCATACTGTGGATTTAAAAAAAAAAATCCATTTGACCTAAATTTTAGATGGTGAATCGAATGGTGAAAACTGTTTGTTTCTCTCTGGTACCGTTCTGGACGGGCGGACAAAATCGTTGCTCTTCCCAGCTATCGTTGTACAGAAGACAAAAAGGAGAGAAGCATTAAAAAAAAAGAAAAAAAAGGTAATGGCAAGAACAACATTTCCAACAGTATAGATACAAATAACGGCAGCTCACAGTCACACCCATGTTTCGAGAGGTCCAAAAAAAATCCGTGTCTAAAAAAAGAATTAGCAATGACCAGTCCGTTAAATTCAGGACTCTTGAATCAATATGGTAATCTTCGAACGTCGACGTGTTTTAATTTGTTTTCGCTACGATGTTATCTACCACAAGGACATCCAAAATAAAGGCTTGGGAGGGCCCCCAGTGTACGGGCGTCCTTGTGTGGTGCAGTCTTGTATTCTGTTGTTGAGCTGCTGGGTCAAATAAAGTCAGCGCATTGTTCCATTTCGATAATTGCTTATATATTATCGAGAGCTCGAATTACTACATTTTCAAAGTACGTATATACTTCTTTTATTACCGAACGGGAAACAAAAAACTATTCCTAAACCCTTAAGAATTACCACCAATAATTACTATGCCAATGCTGCTTCTTTTCATACGTATCGTCAAAAGGATAGTAAAAAGGACACTAGCTGTATCGCTGGATTCCCTCACCCAATCAGCGTCGAGTCTACCGAAATTCGTGTTTTAACCTAATTTCTTCTGCTCGAATCTTGCCGTTTCAACCAATTCCCTTCCACATAAAAACACAAAGAAAGAGACGAGCATTTAAAGGTGCCTGTTACCATTTTGATATAGCGTTGCCCATATACTCAACACAACATCCACGTGCCAGATTCTCCATCGTCCAATAGGCTGATGTGCGTCACGTGATCTCGCTTTAGTTATGAAAATCACGGCGCTGCTGCGAATAGTGGTGTTCCATTTTTAATTTGCCAATATTGTCTTTATATTGCTCGAAGATTATACGGTGCTGCAAAGAGACTTTCCGGAAGATGTTGACTTTCAGCGTATATTTACCAAATTCCCTGAATTTTCCAAGCTTGATAAATTTCCTGAATTTTCCCGGTTTTCCAAGTTTTACAGGTAGAACGCCACCCTGAAAAATGAGTTACACACGAAAACCAATATGGAGGCAGGCATCTTTAATGCGCCTTGCTTGAGAATAAAACGAAGGCCGAAAAAAAAGACAATAGGGCAGTGACACAACGTAGTATTATTGTATATAACTCTATGCTTGAGCCATAACTGGGATAGCTGCAAGGGTCACTGGATGGGGAAAAGAAGGGCGTCTTACTGAAGAATGCTGTTGTTAAGAATGGATTTCTTAGGCCTAAAACGCGCCATTTTTGTCGATTTGTTGGCAGTTGCTGACATTTTTAAGCAAGTGGAATCTTTATTTTCCAATTACGACCTAGCAGCATAAGGGATTAGAGAAAACAACGTTTTTTTAAGCCAATGAAATCCGCTGTCAAAGCACTGCCTTGACTAAGTGCCGTTGTTTAACCCTACATTTTAATCTAGTGCCCCTTGCTGCTATCTCTCTTGTAGCCAATAACACAGCCAACTTGATACGGCAGCGATGCTGCTGTATCAAGTTGGCTGTGCCAATAATTATGACGTCACATGACGCTGCTCTATATTTCATCAAGTTGCTGAAGTGCGTGCTTCCAATTCTAGCCTTCGAATACTGTAGCCATGCTTTCAACGTTAGAACCAGTTCCATGGCGGCGGAAAGCGGAAACGTGGGTAAGGCCAAATCGGAATAATTATTGCAATTCGAGATTTTCCCTTTGGCTTGTCTAGTGTTATTGACGAACGATACAACGGGATTTGACAGGTTGACATTAACTCCTCGTCAACGAGAACTCGCAACCATTTTTTCTGCATCGCATTTTTATCTCGTTGGCCGCGAGACTAAATCTCCGAAGTGACTCCGCCAAGCTTGAGGTTTAATCTACGTCAGAGATGACCTACACATATTTTCAGATAAGAACTTTTTTTGTGCAATACCCCAGCCACACTGTGACCCTATGAACTTTCACCCGATTTTCCTCCGCAAGTCGTGATGTTGCTTTCGTCAGCCAAAGGGGAAAGAAAAAAGAAAGAGCCAGAGAACAACAAACAAACGAAAAAAAAAAGAAGAAAAAAAGAGACGATAATAATTGCTAAGCCATTGGAGAAATTATATCGGTGGTCTGTTCAGGGCGTGAGAATAGCATGGCCAAAAGGTATAAAATCTTAGCATTCAAGTCTTCTGTGCTTAAAGGACAGTATTAAGCCCGTTTCTGGGTGAATGCGTGTCAGCAGCACAGGTAAGCCCTCTTATCCGTGATGGTGGAAAACGCCTTCCTTTACCGACCCAGTGACATTCAAAAGAGGATGTGCATCAAAGAAAAAACTGAAGACCACACAAAACAACAACAAAATGAGTTTAAAAAAAAAAAATAAACCAAGGTGTGATCGCCAACCTCAAAAAAATTCTAGAGACTGCCTCAGCAGAGTGCTCAGACCCCCGAGAGGCGAGGGGCAACTTTTAGTAAAAAGGCACAATAAGTTTTAGAGGACATTTTATTTAGGACCTTTTTTTTACCCTTTTCTTCGCTTTTTTGTGCCCTTATTTGTTCTTTTGGAGGTTTGATGCCTTTTTTAGGCCTTTGGGCCCTTTCTCAGACACCACCGCATCAGCAACTAACGGCAAAAAAGAGCCATTTTTTTGTTTTGCAAAAAGGGTATTTTTCGAAAAGAGCAGACACAATGCCCACCTCCCCCCCCCCCCCTCCCCCTGGACTGCCTTAAACGCTTTTTAACGATTATGTCTTGGGTCGGAATGATTTTGCCGCCGAATTGCTAGCGGTTGTAGTAATTGATCCATAGGCAACACAATAGCAAAAATTCATCCACCGAATTTGCAACGGTTCCGGAAGCCTTTCTTACTAGAATTGCCAGCCCAGTTACGCTGGTTGTTTCGGGAAAAAAAAACACACACAAACTGTGATCTTGAGCGCACGGATGGTGTTTGATGCACCGTTTGCCACTTGGTGATGGTTTGCTGTCTCACGTGTTTGACGCCGAAAACGTACCCAGTCTGTATTTTTGCGCATACTGGCTAATAAACGATGATTTTTGTTTGCTTCGCTCACTCAATTAGCACGCTGAAGCATCGTTTAAACAATTATTTTTTTTTTGCTGGCTGTACCGAAGGCGTGTATCCCGTCTGTGTATTTTTGTGTGTTTTATACATTTGACCGAGTTTCACTAATCCTTTTATTTAATCGTCCAGCGGTTTATGCATTATTTTTCGCTGACTAATAAAATTATTTCCTTGATTGACGTGATTGGTCTAAATTAAGTTTCATTGTTTACACAGTTCTTGTTGTTGCCGACCACTTTGCAAGTTACCAATGTTATATTGTATCTCAACTTTAAAACGATTGTTAAAGCTACTGTTAAAGCTACTGGCTTGATTTTACTTATTGTTGGTGACATGGGCCCCTTTAAGCTGCAGATACTTCCCAATGAAAAAATAAAGGTTTACTTAATTTCAAATCTTAGCTATTTTTAGTATATGATTTAGATGTTGTGTAATTGTTTTTTCTCTCCCTTTTTTCCAGTAGTAAAACCACTAGAGCCTGGTAAATAAATTCCAGCCAACCACAGTTTGAACAATAACAACAATGCAGGCTTTCGAATGTCTAGCATGGCCTCTACCCATCATTCTGCAAGAACCTGATTTAATACTGATCATAATTTTGCTTCTTCATTCGTTGCGTTACGAACTAAAAAAAACAACACCGACTGCTTGCTCCAGGAGTTTTTTTTTTATCAGCTGGGGAATGCAACGAGTGACTTAGACAAATTGCCTAGGCTCGAGTGATAGGCCTATTTTATATCACGGTGCAATAAGAACAAAATGGAGGGCCTAATGCAAAAAAATTATCTGATAATTTCATATAATGAAGGCAATCATCACTGCCACTTGTGTATTAAAGGAATTAACATTTCAACACACAAAAACAATGATTGAAATCCATGACACTATTTCTCCGGCCCCTGCATTCACAGATCTAAAAAAAAAAGAAATAGATGTCTGAAAAATTAATTAGTACTGACCGGTCGATACTATTCTTTAAATCAAGGAACCCTTGAGGCAATCCCCGAATTGCCTTTCTTTTAATGGCTGTTCTTCATAATTTTAAAACTTCAAATAGTTTGTGGTGGAGGAGGTTGACAGTAAAAAGTAGACCACAAGATCATCACACAAAAGCGCAATTTAATTTTCACCAAAATTTCCTTTTTGACTTGGTCACAGTAAAACATGGAAAAATGCAATTAAAAAACCCATAGTAGGGTGATTTCCCTGTACTCCAACCGAACCGTTATCTTGGATGAATAATTGTGCTTATTTGTGATGGTCTTGCTGTCTACCTTCGCTGTCAGGAGAGGATTTTTTACTGTTCATAATTTTATCTACAGAAAGGGTATCCCCCAAAAAAAAGGGTGGGGGTTGGCGGTACACGCCCCAAGTACCCAATGTGCGGGCGCCTTTGAATATAGTAAGGATAGTTATGCCAGACACTGATGAACGTAGCTGGGTTCAGTGATTTGCATCAAAGCTGCAGGTGCCAAATACGACGTCCTACAGTAACGGTATGGACCACCAGCCTGGTAATAACAGCTTGCAACCGACCAGCTATATCTTGGATACCGCAGGTATGCCTCACAGATTTACAATTAATTCCTGCGTTAATTATGAATCTGGTGGTAATAATTGTGGTAGCCTACACGAAAACTGCCATGCATTAGCACTACCATGAAGAGTGTACAGCAACTGGAAATTTGAATATTGCAGTATTGTCCATCCAGCGGGGTTCAGCCGAGCTCGTGTGAGCACATGGCGTTTGCTCTTGCCCCCCCCCCCCCGACCCTTTCCCTCCATAATATACAGGATGGCCCATAAAAAATGCACGTACTGAAAAATTTCTAAGTCATACTTTTTTCTAATTTTTTTCTTGTATCTTCGTTATACTGCAAATAGGGACTACTACGTTTTTCGTACTCCAGTCAAGTGGTCCCTATTTTCACTTTTTTCATTTGGAAAAACGTTTGGGCTTAGATAAATTTCTTAGCTCGTGTTTTTTTTCTTAGGGCCAACACATTTTTTTAATGATAGGGGGATGGACGGACGGGGAGGCTCGAAATTAATTTTTAAAATACCGTTTATGCAAAATTAAATAACTAGTGTAGGCCTACTATAAAAGAACCTGTTTTCAATCTGAATATTATTGTTTTCTTTCGGGGGCCCCTGAGGCTTGAGGCCGGTGGCATTCCTCTTGTCAATGTGTGAGCCAATGTGTGAGCCAATGTGTGAGTCAATGTGTGAGTCAATATGTGAGCCGTGGCCGGTCAGTGCTGAGGGCTTTTTTTTTTTAAATTTCTTTTACAGTTTGCAACAGGTATAAAGTTAGATATTTGTGAAATTTTTTGTATAATCCCGTTAATGACGAATACCAAAATAAGCAAGATTGTACGAGTGAACACAGGTGCTCGCAGGTTTTCAAAAAAGGTGGAGGTGGGGTACCAGCGGAAGGGATTTTTTCTGGGGTGAGAAGGCACATGCCCCAAGTACTGCAACGTGCAGGCGCCCTTGTGGGTACACCCGTAAGAGGTTGATTAGACATTCAGACGTGTGATTAGACTAAAGCCTGTAACACCATTTAGGGTTATAAAACAAAAAGGAAACCCCCCCCCACTCCTCCCCAAACCCATTGGCCCCCGATGGCCACCTCCAAAATCTAAGTATTATTATTATTCGCCTACAAAGAGTAGTACAAAATAAACTTGTAAAAGTACTTTTCGGAAATGAAAATGAAAACACAAATGAAATTATTATAAACACAATATTGTAAAAATTGAAGACCTAGATGATTATATGATTAAACCAAATAATTACTATAGTACTATACATAAGCATCCTCAAGAATCAAAAAAGGAAACTTAGATGAGAAATTTAAAAATCCTGAATGGAACAACTCATATGGAACAAGAATTAGAGCATTACATTCCGAATATATGTATAATTTTAATAACCTACATAAAAAGTTAACAAATTACACAAGTATCTGCAAATTAAAAAAGATTTTAAAACTAAATTTGGTAGAAGGGTATAAATAATCGAAAAGTATAAACGAAGGGTAGTAGGAATGAAGGAAATAATAATAATGTAAATAATAGTGTAAATAAACAAGAGATGTGTAAATATGTATGTATGTGCTATTTATTCACTTTATATATAGATTATTTATTTTCATATGTATGTATTATCTATATATATAATTACACAAAATCCGCAAGGCAGCCAGCAGCAGCAGCAAGCAGGACATACGAAGCAGTCATCTGCATCTGTAGCGCCCAGAACGCAACGTCCAGCAGCGCGAATATACGATGCCATCTACCGACCGAACGGCAACTTAATGAGGGGGGGGGGCGGACCCGGTGGGGAGGGAAGGGGAGTGAGACGACGCGGAATGAGCGAGTGAAGCGAGCGACTCCGCTAGTTTAATATATTTATGTACTTGGTATTGTCGCTCACAGAAGTTTTATACTTCGAGCAATGTGGACAATAAATATCATTATTATTATTATCATTATTTTTATTATTATTATTATTATTGAAAAATGCATGTATAAAACACCTGAATAACCCATTAGTTTTTTAAAAAGAACGAATTTATTGTTAGACATTTTTAAGATAACACTCATGCTCTAGTTCCCTCTTTAGCTTCTGTAGTGTTTGTTTCATTCGCGTGACAATTGCCAGAGTATTATAACAAATTATGAGACAAAGATTTTTATCTGAGAGATCACTGTTCATCCTCGTTGGTATGGGAATTACGAGGGAAAGCAGAGTTTAATTTATGATAATCTGTATGAACTTCAATAATTTTGCGGCATAAAGCTATTACGTGCTAATAAAATTTACATTTTCTGAAAATGTATATCTTCAAATCACGTTCCGCGCTCTGCTTTTTAACGCTTATTTAGTTCTAACTATATAGTCCTTGTTCAGCTGCATCTTCCACAATCTTCAGTTTTAGCATGAATGCATTTTGAGGCGTAGACCGTTAATACTATTAACTGGCGCTTTATATTAATATTTCTTAATCTTATTCCGGCAACAAACCTAATTTCCAAAACCGCAGTTCCGGTCTGAATAATTTTATGAACAAACATTAGTTTTGTTAACCGCTAAGGCTAATCTAAGCAGCATGTAATTAATATACCATAGAAGACATGGGTTTAACTAATGAAACAGTGGACGCCTATTTTTTTTTAAACGTGGTTTATTCCAAACAAAAAACAAAATATAAAAAAATTTAAAAATGGACCGACTCTGAAACTCCATTCATCCGTCATTCAACAGTCATTCAAAACATTCAAAAATTAACCAGGAATGCATTTGGACTTTGTCCCTACAGCGTTTGAAGAGAAATCTGGTCATGTCGTATGCGATGGTATATGGTCAGTAACCAACTATTATTGAAGTGGTTGGTGTGTGTGTGTGGGAGGGGGGGGGGGGGAATAACGGGAAGGAAGGGCTTCGTAAGATTTTGACTTTTTTGCATGGTATGTTTTACCTTGGTTGCGTGTGCGATTTTGGATCTCTTTCGTGGACGTGGCTACGTGCACAGGAGTAGGTGAGAAATCAGATGACAAAACTTTTATAAAATGCACCACTGACAGGTAAAAAATTATGACTCCTTAAAAAAATTTCAAAGTCCGACAGCAATGTTCCCATCAAGGTATATAAATAAAATTAATTCCTGTCTCTTACAGGATACGAGAATTCCAAAATAAAAAGGTGTTGTACCACATGTTTTCCTACAAACGAGTAAAAACTTCCACATTTCAAAATAAATCCTTTTTTTAGTCATTTTCCTTGATTCAGGGACTTTCAGTTCATATATTCGGATCCTTAGCCACGCTCATATCCTTAAATTCCTGACCATATATAGGAAGGATCTTTCTGCCCACAAATCGGGACCTTCGGGAGTCCGGGTGGAAGGGGGAATAGTAACCTTTTTTTTTTTTACGGACGTGAAGCTGAATAACGGAGTGTGAGTGCAGTTTTGGAATATAGAACGTACACTTAATGTCATGACTTCAAACAGCTAAAGCTTGGCAGAAACTTAACAAGTTTTTCACTCGACAGAGTTAATCCCACAACAGAAATCCTTATTCAATATGTCCAGTACAGGACATCAGTTCTTTTCTATGGGGATGGTCCCCCTTCCACCCCGACTCTCGAAGGTCCCGATTTGTGGGTGAAAAGATCCTTCCTATAAGGTCCCGAATATAAGGATATGAGCGAGCCTAAGGATCCGATAAACTGAAAGTCCCTGAATCAAGGAAAATGACTAAAAAAAAAGGATTTATATTGAAATGTGGAAGTTTTTCCTCGTTTTACTCTTCCCCATTAAAAGTTTTTCCATTAACTGCAATCTTCTACAAACTTTAAAGTTTTGTCGAAAAAAACTATTTTACCGAAGTAGGTAATAAGATTCGCAGTAAAAACAATTATTCATTTCTATTTCTCTTGTTGGTTCACTTTTCTGATCTCTTGCGTTTTTCATATTTCACGTTTTAATTAACTCTGCACGATCATAATTCTTTTCATATTTATACTCAAGTTTTGGATTTTATTCACGGTTTTTGTATTTTTATTTGACATTCATATTTTTGGTATTTTTATAGCTTTTTTATGTTGGTTTCGTTCCTTTTTTTTTGCGTTCGTTCTCTTTCAAATTGCTTTCGTTCAGTTTTGTATTGCGCACAGTATAATAAAGAACGAAAGTCAAATAAAAGCTGTATTTACATTCATGTTTTTTTTCTATTTTACATCCACAGATTTTATATTTTTATTTTACATTCAGGGGTTTCGTTTTTTAAATTTTACATTCATGTTTATTGTATTTTTATTTGACATTTACGGTGTTTGAATTTTTATTTTACAGTCATGGTTTTTTATTTTTATTTTACATTTATGGTGTTTGTATTTTTATTTTACATTCATGGTTTGTGTATTATTATTTTACTTTAGTGGTGTTTATATATTTATTTTACATTTACGGTGTTCGTATTTTTATTTTACATTTATGGTGTTTCTATTTTTATTTTATATTCATGGTTTTTGTATGTTTATTTTAAATTTATGGTGTTTGTAGTAGATTTTACATTCATGGTTTTTGTATTTTTAATTATCTCTTTCGGCCTCACTAAGAAACATTAGCCTTTGTCCTCTCATTATACATATTTCAGCGAATTCCTCCGTCATTTCATTTCATTTCAAAAAGGAATTCCTCATAGTAGATAAAACTTTCGATAATGCAGCATTTCTGATTAACAAAATTGGAACCAACACAGCACCGAGTATTTCCAAAGCATATACATGTCAGCTACATACGTTTAATTTCTTTACAACTAATCAGCCGTGTAGCGCTAATAAGCAAAATGTTGAGTCTTGCACGCACAATCAACATTCCGTAACGTACTGCTCCACAAAAAAATTGCGAACACAATAAAAACAGGCTTTTGAGATGTGAGAGTTCGGCAAGCTCAAAAACATTCATACAGTGCCGATACAAGTAAAGCACTCAATCATTCTGCGGAAAGTTTGCATTCCTAACAAAATATAGTGTTTTGGCAGCAGAAAGAACCGCCCAAGAACCCAAATTTCATTTCACCCGAAACGAAATCAAGGTTTTCTTCCTGCCTACCCAAGGTTTTGAAAGAATGGATGGGTTGGCTTCGAAGAGAAGACGACTGTCCATTGAGGTCAGCTCTTAAAACGTTTGGCAATAGCTCTACCTTGCCAACATTAGCTTGTTGTTATTAAGGCCGCCCGCGCACTGAGCGGCCAGGTCGCGCGGCCAGTGTTCGTGGCGGCCAGAAAACACGGGGACGTATCACGTGGCCACATCCGTTTCTCATTGATAATTCTCGATCACGTGGTGAAAAATGAACGCGGAGCAAGTATAGTCGCCCTGTGGCCGCCTGCACGCCGCTCGGGATCCCACTGGCCGCTGCGGCCAAGTGCGCGTTGCTAAATACACCATAAGCATTCTCGTTCTCCGCAACGACCTGGCCGCGCGGTTTGGTCGTCGTGTGCGCGGTGCCCTAAAAGGGTCGATAATGAATCTAGACTTGTTTATTCTGCCTTTTTGTTTATGCAACAAAAAGACAGAATTTGAGATTTACTAATTTTAGTACTATTTCTTGCTAGTAGGTGGCGTCATTAATAAAGTGTGCTAACTGTATTCGTATATATTTTTTTATTTGTTTCCTAAAAGGACAAACATTTCATCGAGAAAGGCAAAAATACAACATTTGCAGTTAAGTTAAAGGTGCCTGCCCCATTTAGCTTTCATATATAACTCATATTTCGCAACATTACCTCAGACGTATGTAAATGTTGCAAACGCGTTTATTTTTCTATTTTTTTCCCCTTGTGTGAGACGTTCTTGCTACAAACGCTTCAACCTATGTGTATGCTACATAATTATGCGTGGGATGTACGGAAACAGTGAGAAGATGTGTCATTTTATTTCCCTTTGCTAACAACAGATCTAATAGGAAGAAATGGTTCTAAAATTGATAAATCTCAAATTCTTTCTTTTTATCGTACAAAATGCTGTATGCGACGGATTTTAATTGGTTCTCTTCGATTTAGAGTTTAAAGTGGCACTATCACCGATTGAAAGCAGACGAATTCTGGCAACATCTAGCGCTGCGTAGTACCATCTAGCGTTTACTTGCACCAGGCGAAGGAATGCATAACGGCATTTCTTTTAACGAAACAAACAAGCCATGACATCCTTAATTATGGAGTGAAAATTTGGTTCATCCTCGTGCACCTGCGAGCAAGCTATAAAGGTTAACAATATCAATGTCGCTAGATGGCGCCACGGTATTTTCGTTCGCATTTCAATCGGTGATAGTGCCACTTTAAAACGGCCTATTATTGTAATAAACAAGAGTAAATCACCTTATTTACTCTTGTTTATTACGATAATAGGCCTTTTTTAACGCTAAAACAAAAAGAACCAATTAAAATCCATTGCGTACAGCATTTTGTACGATAAAAAGAAAGACTTTGATATATACCAATTTTAGATTTACCGCCTTTGAACGGTGTTTGGCATTTCTAATCCGTTGATCAGATTTATAAACTTGAATCTTAAAAAAATTAAATGTTTTTTTTTTCAATTAAGGCCGAATTAAAATTTAGCGTATGGGCAACACTTTTGTATCAAATTCGTTATCCCGTAATGGCTGAACAGTTTAACACCGAATACTCTTCTTATGGGGAAGGGGAAGGAGGCGAAGTCTACTGTCCACAGGACTACTAATTCGCGAGGCATTACGGGCAGGTTGTCACCATCAGATAAAAGTTATAATCTACCATGGTGGCATCTAGCGGCATGGATAGTGTTAACCTTTATAGAGCAGTGACATTTGCCGCCATATTGGCACCAGCTTGGCACCAGTATGGGTTTTGGAGGGCATAACTACAAGGTGCACTACATAAAAATGGAGGGAAAAACAACGGAAGAGCGGATTTCTTAGGCTAAAAATAACGTTGTTTTCCTCAAACAACAAAAATCGCGCGTTTTAGGTCTAAGAAATCACTCTTAACAGCATTGGCTTCGGTATGGCGCCTTTCTGTTTCTCTCTGCAGTGCCCCTTGCAGCTAACCCATTAAGGCTTCAGCATAGAGTTATATACAATAATACTACGTCGTGTCACTGCTCTATATAGCTTGCTTCCAGGTACACGAGGACGTACCAAATTTTCACTCATGGAGGCATTAGACTCGTTCGTTTCCTTAACAGAAATGGCGTTGTGCATTCCTTCGCTTGACGCAAGCAAGTGCTAGAATTAGCATAAGATGTTGTTGCCGGATGTTACAGATTCTGCAGACAAAGTCTCGACTCAATT
>JAHWFP010059569.1:5629-25603 GCA_023313725.1 Lithobius niger
ATAAAAAAAAAACTTGTGACTTCACTGACTTTGAATGCTCCTAGCTGAAGTCATGGCACCAGAGTTCGTTGAATGTAAATCTTAGCAATGCATTTCCACGTGGTAGCATAATTACTAGTATCAGTTAGACGATGGCGTTTGGCAACAATAGGGCAAGACTTTCGCTTTTTACCCGAGTAGCGAACCACGAGGGCAATAAAACGAGTCATACTGCATAGTAAATGTATTATTTTGGAAACAGTGATACGTAAATATTAATACAAACATTGATAGCGATTACTAACGTAAATAAGAACCAAGGCCTTCGTTTTCTTACTTGCGAAAGTAAGAACCCCACGCCTTCGTTTTCTATGCCTAGAATTCTTTTTTTGTGTTTTAAAAATTAATAGTTGTTAATTTAAAGTGTGAAATAGTTTAATAATACGTTAGGAATGCTTTGGGATACGTAAATATGGATAGCGATTGTATTTTACTACTTAAGTAAGAACCAAAGACCTTCGTTTTCTTACTTACGTAAGGAAGAAACCCACGCCTAGCCGTGGTTCTTACTAGTGATAAGACAACGGTTTTATTGTTGCAGCAGTGTGTCTTCATGATATAAATCCATTGCTGCAACAATGGTCCAACAATAAAAAAGTTGTACAAATTCTGTTAATTCTTTACTAGTTTCCGTATTTTTATGAAAGGAAAAAAAGCTCAGTGACAAATCCACTGAGCTTTCCTGTGAATCGGGTGGCATTGGTAACAGGTATAGCACGGGAAAGCCATCCGAGGAATGTCCTCACATCCATTCATGACATGGAAGCATCGAATAAGAACTCTACGCCTCGAATTTTTAGTGAGACCAAACACTGTCGTGTTGAAAATAGCTCGTTTACGGGTAAAAGAAACAACAGCAATGAAATAAGAGCTTTACAGAAGTCTTCAACTGCTCTAAAAGCATAAAACAGCCATCTTTCTCTTCAAGCGATTCAACTCCCCAAAAAAGGTGGGCTTCCCATTAACAAACTGTGTTCTTGAACCCTAGCTGATTTGAATTGCCCCTCCCAAAATTTTATCCTGGATCCGCTGCTGATCGATGTGAATTTGGCAAACGTTGGCTATCCAAATGTACTCAGGACTCTCAAAAGCCAACAACCTTTGTTGTATATTTATGCTTCGCTGCTTAACATTAACAGTAATGTCTGCCTCGCTAGCGTTAATGAAGTTTTAATGTATTATGAATCCACCTTTAGTAACCCTATGTTTTATGCTATTATTTCCTACCAATTTTGTGAGAACATATTTATGCTACTTAAAAAACTTCGTTCATAACGCAGTTGGTGAATTTTCAACTAACAGTATTTCTACGTTATTGTTGTGGAACCAACTCATTCGTCTTCTTCAGGCGTGTGAGGGCATGTTGTCGTTGAATATTGTTAGTTGAAAATTCACCAAACCACTGTGCATCGACAAACTGTTGAAAATAGTGTAAATAAGTTCTCACAAGATGGTTTATTTCAAAGTACTTCTGCTCACTCTATTTTTTGGATTGCTAACTTTAGAAAATTTTTCTTTGCCTCAGATTTCTGTCTGCAAAGAATAATAGCTAAAGATATATTACCGTATTGGAGGTGAATATTTGGATGCCTTAACAAGCAAAGCTTTTTTGTCGTCATTCACATAAAGATTTTAATCAAGTGTTTTTAAATTCCTTTTTTGCTGAATTTGTAAGCTAGATTTCTTTTAGGTGCCATACGCAACAAAAACTCGTCTCTACCATAATTTTTGAAAAACATTATTATTTTCGTTGGGCATAATGTAACCTTACAGGGAAAAAACCTCCGCACGTGCAGGGACAACAGGGGTGCCAGCTACACACATAAATACTCTTAAGTTTCTCAGTACCTGCTCACTAATTCACAACCCTGCACTGCTAAAGAGTAATTTTGAAATATTTTCATTAACTGCATTACCGACGTCTCGGATGCATTGGTTGGCCTACCTACAACCTTTGGATTACTGTATGATACAATCAACTTGGGCTTCCATTTTCTTCCAAAATACCTCACCCATTGACAACAAAAAAGAACTAATTGACTTACAAGATGAGGGGAATGCAGAATGAAGTATATCATCAACACTGGCTAACACTGTGTCGTTAGCACACAAGCATTTTATTTAATACAACAAAATATTTCCTCAGTCCTCGGGCACCATGATGCTAGTACCACTCACTTTGCACCTCTCACTGTTAAGTTTGTATGTGTGCACTGGCAAAGTGGTGCCTGAGGATGGACCCAGTGTGTGGGCGGAAATATTGCATTCTTTTCAATACAGTGTCTGTGTGCATACTATATAATGTCGGCCAACGCTTCTTGAAAATATAACCGACTGATAGTTAAAAAAGTAAACAGTCGAAATTATGAGTACAAAGGATTCAACTACGAACTATCTTCATGAGTCAAAAGATTGTTTCATTGGAGATAACAGTTGTGTGCTAACAAGTTGTGCTGTGTAAGAATACGAATGAACAATGATAGAATGCGTAATTGCTGGCATCAGTGAGGCTTATCCTTCATTCACCCTGGTTGAATTAAAATATTTTGAATCGGAATGTTACTAGCTCTGAAATGTAATGCCCTGCGTTTCAGAAATTAGTTATCTATCGATATGAAACTACATGTTGCTTAGAAATATCCACAAGATCGGCCGATCATCCTTCATATTTCAGTTTTAAATCTGTAGGCCTACTTGTGTCATGATAACTGGTCGACATCTGGGCGCCTAAGATAAAAAGAGGGAAAGTTTGGTTTTCGCATCGCATGAAAAGAAGATGGGACGATCACACCTTCCACAGGGAACCCAGTACACAGCTCCAGTAGTAGTTGGTAGTTTTACATGGCGGTGGAAGGGTGGTTTCTCTTGTGGGTTCTCGGCTCCCGGATTCAGGGGCAGGATTAAGACACTTTGTTGACGGAATGACAGAATAGAATTTTCTAAACTCTTGCAATACAGAGAAATTGTTTTACCTTCCTTCCATACAACAGTCCTAATACTAGTGTGGCATTATTACCAAAACCAAATAGACTATAACACTATTATGTATATAAAGAAGTCTACTGGTGTTCAATACAGTTTTCAGACAATTAATCAGTTTCAACCTCAGTTGCAAAACCTGCAATATTTGATTTTAGAACATTCTGTTGGTAATACACCAATAAAAGATATAGGAAGGAAATAAATAATTGGTCTTGGACATTTCCATGTTTTTAATATTCCAAGTTGAATGAGCAATGCAAATATAAAAATGACATACTGACTACAAAATGAACAACAAGAGGATAATAATGGTAAATATCATCAGCCACTCGGACAATTTACAGTTTCAGTCAATCTCATCACAAAGAGTAATTATTAGATTTCTAAATTTTAATACACTTTTCATTCATGTACACACTGCAGTCAAACACGCCAACATTTTACAACCGCCAAGTTTCAATAAATATGTACATACTGACTAACACGTCCGATGTTTTAGTGCATGTATACGTAGCTGCAGACATTATATGTTGCACTGCTTTGCGTGCTACCATGATGTGGGGTTCAAGACAGTAAAGGAACTATACTCACAGTTCCATCACACCACCATACTAATGCTAACTTCTTAGTTGGCATACTGATAAGATCTAGTAGACTCCCTTGTGTTTGCAATGGAACTAAATATTCAACGTCTCCAGTTAGTTTATCAATCAACGTCCTTTACTGTCCTTCTCTAACAGCCAACACCAAAGGAACTAAATGCAGCGATGGCACAATGGCAGTAGAATTGACTAGGTCGATTTGAAAACATCTTCTGACACACAAGTTCAAAAGACTGGACAGACTCAAGACATAATTATTACACAGAATATCACTATTCTCAAGAACAAACACCCATTTCTTCGTTGCTATGCATTAAAAATTTCTAAATGCAAGTTAAAAGTTTTGTTGCTCTTCAATGCTAACTACAGGATTCATGAAAGAAGGAGCAATGAGCGAAGGAAGGCTTTGTCGATATGAAGAAAGAATGTTTACTTCATCAAAGAAAAGTTGTCGATCATGCAAACATCCATGTACGTGAATTGCATTCAATCTAGCATCTCATTTACTCATAAATTGAGTTTATTAGCTCATCCCTCTTCTAAATTCCAACATAATTCACAGTTAAATTTCTAACCACACAAACCTTCGTAACCGCCACTTGATTCACGATTGGGAAATGCGTATATATCCACAGTTTTCCAGAGGTTGGCATCATTTTCCGTTCGTTCTGGAGAGAGTGATCCACGCCGGAAGTCGTTCTCTTTCCTGGACGGACAGAAAATGATGACAACTTCTGGAAAATGGTGGCTATACACGCGCGTCCCGATCATGAACCGTGTTGGTGGTTACGAAGGTTTCTGTGTTTAGAAATGTTGGATTTTTGCAAGAGGGATGATCTAATAAACTAAATTTGTGAATAAATTAGAATAAAGGCATTGAGTTTTCACTAGATTGGATCCAGATCACATAGGTAACTGATCATATACGCCTAATTGCCAACTTCTCCGTGATGGAGTAAACATGCTCCCGTGAATCGCAGCGGATTAAAAGTTGATTTTGTTAAACGTATGAAACATTTAGTTAATTTTGAGGCAGAAAATTGACTATTTAAGGGGGTAAAAAGTTTATCTGGTTAACTGTATGATGCTTCAAGCAAAGAGACAATCTCAACAACGATGTGGTGGGCGCTAATTACGCCATTTTACAATTTCGACTTTAACACATTTTAGGGAGATGAACAGTAGCAATGCCAGGGCGGTTAAAGGCAATTTACGGTATAATAGACACATACAAAAGGTTTCACTGTTAATTTGTTAGTGGTGCAAAGATACACATTCAAAGACTGACTCACTAGGGCAGTCATTAGTTGCTTTACAACATTTAGTTAGCGTTTCCAATTAATAGTTTATAATGGTGATGATGTCATTTAAGAACAACAAAACTTTACCCAGCATAGCAACAATCCCCTTCCTCCCAATTCCTCACAGCAAAACCAGTCTTGTTGAAAATATCAAAATTCAACACAAATGGTTGCAAAGACAATTCACAAGAAGAAATAAAAACAGCTTCAATAACAAAGATCCAAAGGATTCGTTTCCTTCATATCTGCAAATTTCATCTGTAGTTACATAAGCATATTTATACTAGAGGGAATAACACAGCATTCATTCTTTAGTCATCAAAGTAATGTGAAAAGACAAGTGCAGTAAATCATGTGACCTTCGGCAGGATTGGTTACTCCTGCATGACAGATATGTCAGCTAATGGACTGGAAACCATATGGAAGAGAAGGCCCTTGTCTTGACAGGTCTTCATTTAACAATGACAATCCCAATGAATGCCATACTTGGAAAACACTTTCGTTCAGTACATTTTGCAGACCCAAAAAAAAAAACGTTCCAAAACCACCTCCACAGACTAGTAAACATACTAAACACTTTCTCTTCAAATAAGGTGAAAGAACTTACTTAAAATGCTCAAATTTTATACTTATTTGATAAAAATACCAATGGAAAATTTAAAAAAATAGCTCCAGTAGATATCCACATTTAGAAGATAGATCACAGTAATGGTTCAGAAAAATTTGATGATTATCGTTAACTTACGTCTTTGCTACTTTCTGTGAATGCTTTTTTTGTAGCATGTGTATTATTACTATACATCATATGGTGACCTATCTTTTTATGCAATTGTGACTAATATGTCCAAATTTCAACTAAATGTTACGTAAACAGGCATTTTTTTTGTCATTACATTTCTTAAAAGAATACGCGTCACTACTACATTACAGAGGTACAAACAATTAAAGGTTATGAAAAGAAAAGCAGTGTTCACGTTTTACTAGTTTGTGAGTTTTGTCTTCAAGAACATTACATTAGCTGAGATATCATTGTTTGATTTCTTCATAACCCAGCAGCGAAGATTTAGCTATTCTCCAGTCTGTCCAACTATAGTGGTTTTTCTTGTCCTGTCTCTTCGAGACATATTGCGTAAGCATACACATGCACACACACCTCTTCCATATATTAATATTATTATTTTCTCTCTCACTTAAACTAAAGAAGGGATGCTCCAAACTATCACTCGTAGCCTGATACTGCCATGTTTATTGTTCCTTAGGTAGTTATCAGGCTAAACACATTGTTAGTGTAGTTACGACACCTTCTTTGGGACAGTTATTATTTGCCCATCATGAGCAGAAGTCCTCACAGTGAGACTGTTCAGGTTATATGTACCTACCCAGTGCCGTGTAGAAGTCTTGCAAACAACCTTGCAGCTGACTGAAGGTGGGCCTGTCATCAGGATTCACCACCCAACAGTATCCCATCAACGTAAATCTATAATACAAAATGAAGTGAAATTACTCCAGAAATACGGGGAAAAAAAAAAACACTAACATCCCTGCTTAGAGCAATAGATAGATACATTGATTCCCGTGGCCCAAAGTGTCGCGGGTTTAAGGTATGATAGATGAAAAAAAAAAGAGTTTGAGAACAAACAACAGAGTAGTGGCTTTATCGAAAGCTTTGGATGATTTCGATCTTCATTTACGGTATTTTGTTTCTACTTCTTTCTTAAATTTATATATTTACAACCAAGAATGAAGGTAACAGAGTAGTGACTTTATCGAAAGCTTTGGATATTTTGAATCTTCATTTACGGTATTTTGTTTCTATTTCATTCTTAAATTTGTATATTTACAACCGAGAATGAAGGCTGTGTGTGGCTTGTTCAGATGCTTTGTATCTTGTAGCTTCTTCAACCTATCTATAAACGGTTGCAAATTTTTTTTTACTCCCATATTCTGGACCCTACCAATCGTTTCACAGTATGTCTAAACTGATCCGATATGGTTTCTTTTAAATGTATACTAGCTAGTAAGTCAATGTTACTGTACAAATTAATCAGACTTGTCGGGTCACTTCCCTGATGTTTGTGGCACGTGGGTTTAGGCCACACAGCGCACCCTGCATTCACGAGGAAATTTACCCTGAAAGAGCTTCCTACTGTGTGTCACGATGCAGTACAGAAAGTCGTAACCTCCCACATCAAACACACAATCACTTGGCCTGCCATGACAAAATATTCGCTGTACGACGTTTTGCTTTTGCTTAAACAAGCTTCTATCTGGCAAACGAAGAAACACAATGGGGCCGACATTATGAACAGCCATGGATGACAAGTCAGCAGCAGCAATGACGATAAAATTCACATGCCATTATGAATAATTTATTTGTTGCTAATAATGTCAGCTGATATTGTTTCTTTTTCCTCTGGCAGTGTTCCCTGGCCTGCTTCCGAACTGGCATCAGCGAGTCAAGGGGACTGGAAGGTTGCGGATGTAGCCAGGTCAAATTGCAAAGTGTACATGGCAAGTGGCTCAAGATTCAAACCGAGCAGGCCATTTGAGCTATGAAACTGTGTGCACATGAGCACATTCTGGGAATGGCTGTAGCATGAAAGGTAGTTTAGATTAGATTAGATAGATGATGGTGCAAAGCCCAATGAAGCACCCAACCCCCCCAAAGAACCCCAACCAAATCAGTGCTTCCAAAAGTCAAGTGGAGCCTAGAAGCTGTTAAGAGATGAAGAACAATTGCCAGCTGTTAAGTCTCAAAACAAAACCCTGCAATTTAAAGCTGTGGCCTCGTTTACTGTTGAAAGTATGAGTAAAAAAACTGGAAGGGTTTTTAGAGTAAGAACCCAACAGTAGCATATAGGTAAGGATGAGATCACCCCTATCAAACCTCTCAAGAAGTGAGGAGTATTGAGCTGTTTGAGTCGTTCATTGTACGGACTAGAGGAACACCACTTCGTTAGTTTACGTTGGCAATTTTCAAGTTTGGCGAAGTGCGCAGCATTAAATCGTCTGCAATTTTTCGAGCAGTAACCAAGAACGGGTCTCACAAAGGTCTTGTACAATAAGGCAAAAGAAGCAGTATCAAGAAAAGAAAACTTTTTAAAAACATAATGAGCCATTCAGAAAGCCATAGAGGAAGAGTTGGCCTTAGATCTCGACTATGTAGTCACTTTTTTCTCTATTTGTCTTCCTTGTTCTTAAGCATTTCTTTTATTGTGCAGGTCACTTTACCTATTACTGCAAATTGTATCCTGTTGTACTGGCATAGCAAACTAACAATCATAGTAATACTATTATCATTATACTATCTGCTTGTTAAACTAAGCAGTGTGAAGAACAAATGCAGCAGATGACCAACTTCTACTAACAAAGTGGCCAATGTGGCCAACAATAATAGTATATTCATTTGTACTTTTACAGTACTTTACTAAAATAATACACGTAAATGTTTGTCAATAATAAAGGTAATTGGCTCATTTCCAATTTAGTTTTACTTTACTACTAGTTTAATTTCTTAGCTCCTGCTAAGGCAACTGGAATTAAATATTTGAAAACCATTCATCGGACTATGTCATTTTTTAGTATAGAATCAACCACACCTTTGGTCGGAAATATAACAGAAAAAGGCGACTTACTTAAATTTAACAGTTAAGAAATCCCAACAAATAAAAAAAAAATTAACCAAATAACCAAAGTTTGCGATAAAATAATATTCTCACACTGAATCAGATTTGGCACACACAAAAATTTGAAATAAAAGGCTGATGTGCCATTGGTCACTTGTTAGCCTAAACTGGTATTAGGCCTTCTTTATTTCAGACAGACTTGAATATAGCACTTTGAAAATTAGTGATTTAGTTTACATTAGGAATGCAGTAACTCTTGTGGTCTACATGCTGCAAACCACATTTAATGTTCCCAGAAATATGAAAGGTGTTGAATTTGTTTACTGTTAACGGTGTACTGACCAGACTTGTCCCTTTCAAACTGATGTCAACCCGATCCATCCAAAAATGACTGGCAAACTAAACGATCTTATCAAAGCAAACCAATCACTGATGACTGACGAAGCTTTGTCAAACTCCTCACTGATGCAAAAGAGCCAACAATATGCACCAGTAAGGCTGGAAAAAATCACAACTTTCAACCTTTGTTGCTCTTGTTGTGTATTAATTAATTAGAAGAGTAAACTAAATCAAGTGCGACTGAAGCTTTACAGGAAGATTGCTTGGCAAATTTGTACTTTTCAATAATTATAACAGGTAATCCAAAACTGCTCTGTCAAGTAAATGGCAGCTTTCTTCATTTTGAGCAGCTATCAATTTCTACCAATCAGGTCCTGACAAATATCGATTTGGCAATACAGTCAGTAAAGCCTTACTCAATGCAATATCAACCATTTGTTGTTTGTTTGTGGCTGCATGTATTGAAACTAGGAATGTCAGGAATAAAACGGCAGTGAACAACTGATGCTAAAAATAACGTAGTACAGAAAGCCACTATGTGCACTTAAGTTCTAAGTTATTTTTAGTAAATGACTTCTGCCATTGGCTTATTTCCGACTTGCCGTTTTACTTGTGTTAAGCATGTGTACAAGATTTGTTTATTAAGACCTATCGTCTCATCGTTGCACTATTGTTCTTTTTTTACATCAGGCGTGCTTGTGTAAGTAGGCATTAGTTTCATGTCTTGATGCGACACTTCTTAACGGGGAACAGGGTGGAGAGAGAAAGAAGAATTTGCTGTAGAGTAGTAAGTAACATCAAAATAACTAGATTTGGAGTTAATAAGGCACACAATAGCGTACATTTTGTAATGAACAAATAATATTAAAAAAAAAACTGAAGTGCCGCCTCAGCAGGAATTTCTCGAATGGGATTCAATAACCCAGCTAGTACCGTAAATCATGTATTAACCCTTTTAGGCCTACGCCATTTTTTCAATTCTCGAGTGAGAAAGCCTATGGCTGCAACATGGCTGCCATGAACAAGTTGCATGCCTCACGAAAATTAATTGTAATAAAAAAACTATGCGGTCTAATAGTATAAAAATTCGCAGACGTAATAATTATATTGTAAATTATTGACCAGAAATATAATTGGGACCATCGTCCTACGTTTTCATTATTTAAAAAAAATCCTGAAGTTCGACTACGTGAACAGCGCTAACGTAAGTTTCAACTTACAGTACTCAGAATGATAACATCCACATGATATTCTTCCGTCACAACGCGTGTTATTACTTCCGAAATCATTATTTTATGTTTTATTACCGTAAAAATAGTTTAAAGTTGCTGCATTTCTTCGAGATTCACGATCAATTACAACTCACTACCAAATCGTTGCCGGACGCCATAATGACCGGCTGCCCGCAATGCGACGCACTCCTGCTAGCGCCAATGGCTGCGACCTTGACTCGCTTCGCGTGACGTCACTCGCAAACCGAAGCGTTTGAACAACGGTTGTTGAAACAGGACATTTCATTGGAGGAATACAGGCAGTGATGTTGGAGTTGATGACGTCATTTTTCGCGGGCCACAAAATTGGGAATCCCCTCTCTCGAACGCGACCAAGATGGCGCCTGTACGTTGCGTCGTTCCGGAGATACGATCATTTGAACCAAGGGCTATTTTCAGCAAATAAACGCGATTTCACGTCCATTTTGGCGACGATGCCAACAATAACAGTGACTTAAGGTAATAAACAGATGATATTAAATTAAATTAACCTAAATAAACCGAAAATATACGTTCCAAATTACGTAATTCAATCGGAGTTACGCCTCCGATGTACGCAATAGGAATTTTTTTTTTTTAACAGGGCGTAGAACTCGGCTGAACCGGGCTAATGATACATCGTCACGTCTGCTTTTTCGCAGTGGAATTGCGATGACGATATATCGTCGCTTAGGCCTAAAAGGGTTAAACACCCAAGCGAAGCTAACGCCCATCTCGCTGAAATGCTTTAAGGTCACAATCATGAAATAGTGGAATTGATGAACGCTCCTTAAATCATTGCCTTTCTGCACAAAATTAACTAAAACTTTCATGCTATGAATTGGAAAGATAGTGGGGGAAACTATGCCCACACTGCTTGCTATGCTTACTGGCCCCTTCTCCTTCTCTAGGGCAGTGACGGCGCCAGGGCTGGGCCAGGGTGGGCCACGACCCCACCAAATAAACCCCCCCCCCAGACCGTAACACTCAGGTCACCACCATTTGCAGGCTAAACTAGATATCAAATGAATAAACTGAGCTTTTATTTCTTTATTTTACTTTAATTACTAATAATTTATTTTTGTAGCAACTTTGCATTGTATGTGAGCCTAATTTATTTTCCGTGTTTATGGGGCGTATTTTCCAAAAAATTGGACTGCATTGAAACGTTACGTTACGTTAAGGTTGAATTAAACAGAATAAAAGTGCCTAATACAGCTCACTTGCAAAAAGTCCTTGGCCCACTCAGTATTCAGATGTGCCCCAAACAATTCAGTCCTCACGCAGGCACTGTTCTGGGGTAATTAGTGGACTATTCTTCTGTGTACTTGCACCGGCCCACTGCCACCTCTCTCCCATTCCCCTCCTCCTCTCTTCACAGCAATTAAAAGGATGTAGATATTGGCCTTTCCGACATCATTCAAAAAAGGTTTTAATCACCAAATTTTCTGTGATAGATGTCCAGAAGTAAGGTTGCAAAATGGACTATGCCTTATTTAATGCCCAACCCAAATTTTTGCCAAATTAACTGCAAAAGCCCATGGATGTTTAATACACAATTTACGGTATGTGAAAAGATTTTTATTTCAGGGTTTACCAATAATAATGAGGAAGGAGAAGCTAATTTATGTTACCACACAATACGCGAGATTGATATCAAATGATGCTGATACTGCGCACTGTTTACAAGAAATTGTGACGATAGTTAATACAAATATTATCAAATAAGGAGTTGATCTTTTGGATGTGAAGCATATATTTTAACACATTTTTATAAGTTACCCTTGATAATGAACCGTACCAAGGTTTGATATGTTGGGTTTATGTCTTATGTTTATGGTGAACTTTTTTCTTTGGGATTTTTTATTAATTTAATTAGCACATATTGGTCATAATTTTTCACATTCAATGAATGACTTTCGTATTTCTTTTCTGCCGTTCAATTGTAATCCTTACGTACATGAATTATTTAGGGTGATTTTTATTTTTTAATGGGTCAGTAGCGGGATTAAAACCGGCATTCATTGGTTTGGAGACGAGGATGCAGACCACTGGACTGTTCCTGCTCACTTTGTTTGGGGAACTGGGGGCCCCCTCCCAAAGCTTGCGACTTACTTCTTGGCCTGTCTAGTAGCAGTCCTTATTTGAGGGCATCATGCATGAAAGGGTTAATACATCATTTTAAAATTATTACAGCAGGAGCAGGACAGTTTATTGGTAGAGCTGGAGTGAGTGGCCTGTCGCTGTAATGGGCTCATAAAAATAGACTGCACTTGCGATACAGAGAGTAGCTCAAATTAAAACTGACGGCTCTCACCTCTAAGCGTCTCCAGCAGCCTATACCACATTCCAGAATCATGAGTTTAAGCATTCCCAAGGAAACAATGCAGTTGAAACTGCCAAAGTAAGTTGTGATGCTAACGTCACATCATTCGTAATTGATGAATGGTCTACTAACTATGTGAGCATAGCTTATTTAGACGACTGATCGGTTTATTTATGTGATAATGTTCTGAGTACTAAGGCTCTACTTTCATAGCCACTGTAGTACAAGCTACAACAAAACACTTGTAACTAATAGTTATGACTAAAATTTAAATACGGTACTTACAACTCATCTGGACAATTGATGGGCTGTGACAGCCGATAGCCGTCTTTCAAGAAAGCGACCATTTCAAATGGATCAATTTCACTGTAAGGCTGCTGCCCCAGGGTCATTAATTCCCACAATGTTACTCCAAATGCCCACTGGAAATAAAACAAAGATAATGAAGTTCAGGTTTCAATAAAATTACAAATTTACATAACAAAAGATTAGGCTCTGATTCAGGTAAATGATGTCTTTTTTTAACTATCTACCTTCAAGTCAACAAGCAGCTATAATACACCTTATGTGTAGTAGCTGAACTGAGCAAATAAAAAAGCCGCCAACTCATCCACACATTTTGTATGGTTTACTTGCAACAAACAAAGTACAGTATATTTTTTGTGGTTAAAAGTTAACTGAATCTGCGACGCATTTAATTAATATCATCTTTAAATTCATACAAATTTCAAGTTGGAACGCACAAACTACATAGTGAACAACCAACACTTCTGTACTTAAGCATTACACTTCTGTTTAAGCATTACAAAGTAGAATTTAAAATATAAACATTATATATTTTACAAGGACATGCTTCAAGTTCCGCATATAAATGCTAAAAAAGCCCATTACAGGCACACGAAACCCTCCAACTTTGAATTTTTTTATTCTTAGTTTAGATACTGGAATTAATGTTAAAAGGCACGTAACGTCAATAGGTGTTAGTGTTTCAGCTGTAATAATTTTTAAAACACCTGTTTTAAGCAGACGATGCGTGCAAGTAAAATGGAACCTCCTGACCAGCAATAAAATCCACGAGTGCATACTAGGTCACAATTATAATTTTCAACCGGTAACTTCCGGTCTTGGTCACCTGCAACGCATAAAAACGCCGCCAACAATGTACAGTATGAACAGTATTACAACCAGAAAGGTGCAAAACATCAATACTTACAATAAAAATTATTTAAGAGAATAAAAACATTAAACTAGTGCTGCAGTAACAGGAGCAGCCAGTGTCATGATCCACCATCTTGAAAGTGAAGTCAGATGACAAGGCTTCAGATTTTATTTACAGGTAATTCTTTAAAGCATTTTTCCCACCTTTCCATTGCATTGACATTTTTTTACGGTATTTATCACACAGGATTTTTTTTAAGAGACAAAAACACACCTGAACCACCAGGAAGAACACAGTTCACAGGATTTATTTACCAAAATTGTATATGCCTCCATCTGTAATCTTATTTTTTCCACTGGCTCCCCATACAGAATTTGGATTCCACCCACGTTCATATTGTGATGGTAGCATCAGTGTGTTTCATAACCGCATATGCCACGTCACCCTTGGCAATGGCCCCTCCATGGTCCAATTTGTGCAGACCCAAAGCCCTTTTGCACTGTCCAACGTATATGTAAGGGCATTCAGAGCATTTGATTACATATACAACACCTCTGGTCGAGTCAAGTTTAGGGTTACAAATGGATTCCTTCAAATTCAGACATGAGGGTGCATTAAATGTGTTGTTATTGGTTTGGCTGTGGGTAGTAGGGATGGAGGCATATACAATTTCGGTAAATAAATCTCGTGTGATGAATACCGTAAAAAATTTCAATGCAATGGAAAGGTGGGAAAAATGCTTTAAAGAATTACCTGTAAGTAAAATCTGAAGCCTTGTCATGTGACTTCACTTTCAAGATGGTGGATTGTGACACTGGCTGTTCCTGTTATTGCAGCATTATTTTAATGTTTTTATTTTCTTAAATGATTTTTATTGTAAGTATTGATGTTTTGTACTTTTCTGGTTGTAATACTGTTCATACTGTACTTCATTGGTGGGGTTTTTATTCGTTGTAGGTGACCAAGACAGGAAGTTACTGGTTGAAAATTAAAATTGTGACCTTGTATGCACTTGTGTGTTTTGTTGCCGGTCAAGAGGCCCATTTTACTCGTACCCTTCAACCACAAATTTAAGTTTTCACAGACGATGCGTGCTTAACTAGCAATCGCT
This sequence comes from Lithobius niger, assembly GCA_023313725.1. Taxonomy (NCBI): domain Eukaryota; kingdom Metazoa; phylum Arthropoda; class Chilopoda; order Lithobiomorpha; family Lithobiidae; genus Lithobius; species Lithobius niger. The sequence continues at coordinate 20,365 of JAHWFP010059569.1, forward strand.
GGAGAAAATCCCGTTTTGAATTGTGTGTCATGACGTCATCTTTTCCCCGCATCCATCAGTTGTCCGAGTGACCTGGGCAAGCACTAGAAAACAAAACAGTGCCGCCCGGGACTCGCGCTGCACGATGGCAAGCAACGGGAAGGGCATGACCACACCTTAAGTGTCTTTAAGAAATATGACATCACAACCCTCCATGGCGCGAGCTCTCCTTGTTTCTCGTTGGGATAGATGACTTAAAAGACAGTTGTTTTTATTTTTTACGCTTTTATTATCAAAGCAAGCGTGATTTTACAAGTCTTGAAAGGGTTTTACAGGTCTTAGCTAGCATAACAAAATTGGAAGAGTGAAGATTTAGTATTCCTTTAACTCCTATTTGCTATAATGCGAATGAAACAAACAATTTTTTGTTAACACTACTCAGTACACTACCCTCCAGTGAACTAAATACTTTCACTTTAAGCATCCAGGCTTGGGGTGATGGGCGTTGAAGGTTAAGGAAGGTTGCGGGCAATTTTTTGAAAAGAAAGATTTAATTTAAGACTTTGGGAGGGGAAGTTTATTGCTCAGTGCAAACAGCACTCTGATTAGCATCCTTGCAATGTAGCAGATGTTGGGAGCAACTTGTTTGGCTGGCAGAAATTAGGATAAAGCTCAAGGGTTAGCCAAAGTTGCTGTGAGTTTTCACAAGGCTTGGCTAGGTGACGTCTCATTTTATTGCAACAAATCAAAGCTTTAATTTGAATTAAACTCAAAAGCACTTGTACCGCAGAGGACGTAGTTTTGGGAGCATGTATTTTGGAATACTTCTGTGCCACAGTTTCACTTAGCGGAGGATTGTTTAGAATGAGAGATGCAATCCAACATTGCTAAACCACCTGTAAAATTTTCCTTACAACGTACGAAGCTGAAATGCAGCCTGTAATGTTGGCCATTTTTGTTGCACATGGTTACTTGTGTTGTGCCCTGAGCCAAACTGTTAGCATTTGACTTAAAAAGTTATTTCTGAAGAAGCAAACTTACCACATCACTAGCCGTGTAGAACTGTTTGCTCACTAGGCACTCTAAGGCCATCCACTTGATTGGACGGTTTTCATTGTCACCTAAGCAATGGTAGTCGTTGGGGAACAAATCCCTTGCGAGGGCATTATCTGTTATCCGCACTTGTAACCTTTCATCAATCCTAAAACAGAATTCAATACAAAATTTTAGTACTTCAATTGTTCAATGTTTCTAACCAGTTAATTTTACTGGGAACTCTTTTTTGTTTCATCTTAGCACTCTGTCTCTTTCTTATCTCTACTACAAACAAAAGCAAAACGATGGAGGAACTACAAGAATAAAAAAAAATGTTCTACCAAAACTTACGCTACTGCAGTTAAAGACTTCAGTTGTACGGAACTGAATTCCAGGAATACAGTTGATGGATTATTTACTTTAATCAATTTTAATGACCAAGAAAATACACGAAATTTTGTATCTTTGGGTCCAATCTTGTGTCAGATTTGTTCAGATAACAGTTTTTCGGTTGCCCAACTATACGAAAAATACAATACATAAAACCAATTGGTTTTTTTTTTGTCAAAATTCATAGAAAAATAGCTGACACAAGCATTAATAAGTTTGTTTGCTACAGCTGAAGCAAAACTTAACACTGTGAGCATTGACGATTTGCCAGTCAAATGGGCCAGCTCAGAATATATCATTTAGGAAAGTGTGAATGACCCATTATTGTAATGGGCTTGTGTTTTAATGCGCTGTGCTCAGCGCCAGCTGAGGGCACAGCAGTGTTTTGCATACACCGAGTAACTGACATTCAAAACTGACAATTATCATGGGACGTCCTGTCAACAGACGTGGGCCACCAGTGTTCATCTATTATTTGATTGTTCGTTAGGATAATTATTATGAACGATGATCACTTAGGAATCCTCAAAAGCAGTATGGCGGAATTTATCCAAACTCACTTGCCAAAAAACCATTGTGTTCTGATGTGGATAGAATGTTACTACATATTTACAATGCTAAAACAGCAATGTTTCGGTCTGTTGCAACAAACTCTATTGCACACTTTACTAATCACTTTTAGTTCTCGCAGGGAGTTTGATGGAAGATGGTTAATAAGTGGGTTATTTCTTCCCCCCAGGCAGTAGGGACTAAGCCACTATTATGTTTACAATCTACTGGATGGGACCACATATATTTTTTGTGTCGTTCTTTTTTATACGTGCTTCTTAAAGAGAGCAGTACCTATTATTGTTTTGTGGATTCGGGTGTCTGTTTGTCCATACGTGTGAATCCACTTCGGAATGGCAGAACAATTTTTTATTATTCATGGTTGATACATGCATTTGACCCAAGTTCATCTACTAAATACAAAGTTAAATGAAGTAGAGGACACAATTAAGGACATAATTCAGGGTTAAAGAATCCTTACATTACTACATACTAAAATCATGAGAGATGGTATTGTTTCATGTACACATGGCATGTCAAGTGTGCACGTGTCATGACATGAACAATTACCGAAATAAAAACGTCTGCACACTTTTAGAACATAGACAAAACACTTTGTCTTGCAAATTTTCGACCCCAAACAGGAGTCTTCATCAGAACTCAGGGGGATTATTGGCATTTCCTACAACATTGTCCTTCGTTTTCGTTAATGAAAACGAAGGATGATGTTGTAGGAAGTCCCAATAATCCTTCAGGCCTGGTGAAAATACCTGTATGGGGTCGAAAATTTGCAAGACAAAGTGTTTGTCTATGTTCTGAAAGTGTCGGGACTTTTTTATTTTGGTAATTGTTCAAGCTGTTGATTTCACAGTATGAACTGCAACGATCTTTTTCATAGTGTCATGACAGTGAATCATGTACTAAATCCAGGGAGATTTAGGTTTTCCATCCTGATAGATAAGGTTTGCCTGAGGTGTATCTCCCCAAAAAAGTGTAAAAAAAAAGTTAAACCAATAGGGTTAAAAAATCGAATTACTAAATCATGGATAGATTATCTTCGGGTGGCATACTTTTGACGAAGGGCCTCCAGAAGAAAAGTAGGTGGGGGGGGGTGTCAGAGGGGGGGGGGGGGGAGAGAATAATGACAAAAACATGTCACTACTATCCATATGCAAATTCTGAAATATAGCTTTCGGACCCCCTCAGAATCTTCCCCCCTTCCCCTTCTGAATGATCCTCTTCTAATTTCATTATTTGGGAATATGCACGTCTGGCACACCATATGTTTACCTAATCGTTCATCGATAATTTACCCGAGATTGAAATTTTAAAAAACTACAGTGGTAATAGTGGAAATCATCAAACGTTGAGAGAGCGATCCTTATGTAAGCCTCAGCATAAACTTCCGTGTTAAATGTCAAACTTTGAAACCCTATAATTTCCCTTGAAATCAAGCTGCTCTCAAGCAGTAGTTTCTGCTGTTTAACTTGCTGAAACCAGTCCAGTTTTATGCTATACTTTCCCCCAAAACTGACAGAGACTGATGAAATTGGGGTCGTGTCATAACTATTTCACTGCAATAAAAATTTTAATAACAACAATCGAACTGTTTGGCCTGCACAGAATTGTCACTTGTTGTTGGGACTCATTGCCCTCAACTGGATATCGAACCAATGAATCGATTTTCAACTTTTGTAGCCTAAAATGTAGATGTTAACAAGAACCAGAGCCTTTTGAATATTACTTTAATGTCAATACAATATTGTTGTTGTTGTTGTTCTTGTTGGGGAAATTTTGCTCTTACCTAGCGATTGAACCAACGAATCAATTTTCAGGTTTTATAGCTTAAAATGTACGTATGAACAAGGCCTATGGCCTTTTGAATGCTATTTTAATGTGACTACAATATTGTTATTGTTGTTATTACTGTTAGAGAAATTTTGCTCTCAACCTTGAGATCGAATAAATGAACCGATTTTCAATTTTTTGAGCTTAAAATGTAAGTGCTAAGAAGGACCAGGGCTTTTAATGTAACTGCAACATTCGTATTGTTGTTGTTCTTGGAACATTTGCGCTCACCTAGAGAACGAACCAGTGAACCGATTCTTCAAGTTTTATAATTTAAAACGTAGGTATTTTTTAAAAAGGAAGGATGATGTTGTAGGAGGTCCTAATAATCCTTCAGGCCTGGTGAAAACACCTGTATGGAGTTGAAAATTTGCAAGACAAACTGTTTGTCTATGTTCTGAAAGTGTGCGGACTCTTATAACAGTTATTTTAAGGTGATTACAATATTGTTGTTCTTCTTCTTGTTATTGTTATTCTTATTGTCGTTCTTGTTTGGACAATTTAGTTCTAACCTAGAGATTTAACCAATGAACCGATTTTCAATTTTTTTTTAGCTTAAAATGTAGATATTAACAAGGACCAGGGCCTTTAGAATGCTATTTTAATGTTACTACAATTCTATATTCTTGTTGTTCTTGTCAGAACTTTTACTCTCCCGTAGAGATAGAACCAATAAACCAATTTTTCAATTTTTATAGCTTAAAATATAGGTATTAACTAGGCCCTGACTGTTATAAGTTATCTTAAGATGAATACAATATTCTTGTTGTTCTTCTTGTTATTATTATTCTTATTCTTGTTGTTATTTTTGTTAGGACAGTTTTGCTCTCACCTAGAGATCGAATTGATTAACCGATTTTTAATTTTTTTGTAGCTTAAGACATAAGTACTAACAAGGACCACGGCCTTTTGAACACTAGTTAATGTTACTACAATGTTGTAGTTGTTCTTGTTGGTACAATTTTTCTCTGACCAACAGATGGAACTAAAGAACTGATTTAAAATTTTTAGTCTAAAATGTAGGTACTAACAAGGACCAGGGCCTTTTGAATGCTATTTTAATGTGTATGCAATACTCTTTGTTTTTGTTCTTGTTGGGACTTTTTGCTTTCCCTAGAGATGGAACCAATTTAAAGTTTTATGTCTTAAAATGTAGGTATTAAAAAGGCCCACGGCATTTTGTAGTTTGACAATGGCGAAACGAATATGGTGTCAGCAAGCGAAATAGCAGAATCGTCTGCTTGTTTGGGGCTCCATTCTACTGAATGGCTGACACCCGGGCCTAGTACAATTTTTACCAATTAATCATTTAATATCAATTATATCAATTAATAATTATACGAATTAATATCAATTCGTTTCGCCATTGTCATGTGCCCTTGCAAGTGTAGCCTAGCTCTCATCCACAAAGTATTCTCTACTGACGAGCCCAAACATG